>OMKY01049944.1:5604-19319 GCA_900302395.1 Bregmaceros cantori | reverse complement strand
GTGAAGAGTTGGGGGGAGATATTGCAGAAAAGACGGAGAGGGGGGTGCGCCCTATGATCACTTGCTACACTAGTTTTACATGGTGCACTATTTTCATTTGCTGCACTATTTTGATGTAGTGCACTAGTGCACTATTTTTATTTGCTGCACTATTTTTACTTGGTGCACTAAGTAAAATAGTGCAAGTAAAAATAGAACACCAAGTAAAAATAGTGCACCATTTTTACTTAGTGCACTATTTTTACTTGGTGTTCTATTTTTACTTGGCGTTCTATTTTTACTTGCTGCACTATTTTTACTTGCTGCACTATTTTTACTTGGTGCTCTATTTTTACTTGCTGCACTATTTTTACTTGGTGTACTATTGTGTACTATTTTTACTTGGTGTTCTCTTTTTACTTGGTGTACTATTTTTACTTGCTGCACTATTTTTACTTGCTGCACTATTTTTACTTGCTGCACTATTTTTACTTGGTGTTCTATTTTTACTTGCTGCACTATTTTTACTTGGTGTACTATTTTGTGTACTATTTTTACTTGGTGTTCTATTTTTACTTGCACTATTTTTACTTGGTGTACTATTTTTATTTGCTGCACTATTTTTACTTATTTGGTGCACCATTTTTTTTCTTTCAAATGTCTTTTTATTCGTTTTTTTCCAACTGGAAAAAATGATGTGTTCATATGTTGTTTTAAATATAAAATGCACAAATAAAACTAAAACGAAAAAGAAAATTGGTGTGTCAATGTGCCTTAACGGCACTGATTGGAGCGCCGATTTCAGACCGAAAATTTGATTGATCGATCGACACCAGGCGAAGGTGCACGCGAACGAGTAGATTGTTTTGGTCTGTCAGTCTAGTGGTGAAGGGCAATTCAATCATGCAATATCTTGTGATAGGTATTGATGATACTCAACATTGGCGACAATGTCCAAAGATGCAACACAAATCAAAATCAATAAAATTTGAAAAATCAAAAAGGACTTTCAACATATTTTTGACTCTTTGATCATCATTAGTAGTATTACTAGTAGCTGTGCTATTATCAAAGAGTGCCTTTCAGACAAACAACCGAGGACATATTTGTATTGTTTGTAACATAATATTTTTCCTTTTTTTATGCATCTTTTTTCAAAAAAATAACAAAAATAAATAATTATACCATATATTTCGATTGATTGTCATCTTCCAGTAATTATGTTGGTATCTTGTATTTTGAGAAGTTATTAATATGGAATTTGTGTGGCCCAATAGGCTGATGATGACTTTAGATTTCATGCAGGTTACGGACAGGAGGTACGTACGTCTGGTGGCTGGCCGGCCTGCGAGTGACGTTACAGACGCGGTACTTGCGCCGCATGCTGCCGCAGTGGGTGACCTCTACCTTCAGACCTGCGGGGAGGAGGATAGCTCATTAGCCCTCAGCACATCAAAGCCACGAGTCTTAGTGAGGCATTTCATCTGGAAAACTGGAACACAACCACTTCTCTAGACCGGACGTTTGCCTCAACAGTGCTACAAATTCTTTCTCAAACATTCTTTTGATGTTCTGTGGAAGTTTTAGTCCCTAAAAAGGACTTTAAATGCTCCCGTACAGATTTTCCACAAACAACAAAGCACGTTGCATATAATACACACTTCTTAGGTAAGTCAAGTCCCAAGTCAACTCCAGCTCATCATTAACACGTTGTACTTTTAGCTCCAGAATCTGATTTTAATAAAGTCAAAAGCAAGCAATAGGTTTGCTTTTTTTGCTACTTTATTAAAATCAGATTCTGGAGCTTGTTAATGATGACATTACTTGGAGTTGACTTGGGACTTGAACGAGGCATTTGGTTGCATCTCTGATATACACACACATCGTGACTTAAAGATGGGATGACATCCTGAATATGAAATTGTGTCATTTATGATATTTTGCCTCTAAACGAATAAAAAACATTTTAGAACGGTACAAAATCTTTAAAAAAAAATTGTAATAGTCATGTTTGGAGCTAAAATAAAGAAAAATAATAAATTAACAAAATAATCGAATGTATTAAGTTGAAACTGCATTTGTTTTTAAAACGAAGAAGAGCTTCAATGTGCAGCCCGAAAACAGACCCGCCCCCTACCACCACCAACGCCTATGAATTAGAGGGGCTGGGGAGCAGAGATGGACTTTTTTACGTTTGGAGTACATTTCGCTACTCGTTACATTAACTTGGCTTGGAAGGGGATGGGGACTGTTCCAATAAAATGTTCCAATCGTTTTCTTTCACATGTAACACACAGACACTGGTGCATTTCAATGGGAATATGGGAGGACCGCAACACGCAGACAAAACACTCGCTTTGTCGTGTAATAGTTACACACAAACACAAAAATGTGCATGTACATACGTGCGTGTGTACTATTTAAAAGGTTGTGTGGCATGTAAATACACCCAACATGCAATATCATCGACTTTTGGTCATTAATTGAAATACTTTGATGCAGTTTCACGCTTATACTGTAGGGGGCGTTAAAGGTTCGTTTTGAATTTCAAAAGAACCGAAATCTGGGAGGACCTCAAAATGCCCACTTTAGGCAATTATTGTGAAGCAACCACAAAACGACCAGAATAGAGTTTTACATGGTCCATTATTACTTCGCAAGCCTATTCTTAACAAATAAACACTTTTAAAACTTGATTTTTCATGTCACCCCGTCTTTAAAATGTTCATTCCCTGGAAAGAAAAAGGAAAAGAAAAAGCAAACGAAAGAACTGAACATACAAACATTCCAATTAATCAGAGCCCCAACATTTTCAAAACGAAGCATAGCATAACGTCTAGCGATGTGCAATGCGTGGACAACGGGTTGGTTCTGACTCGCCAGGCTAGTAGAGTAGCGCTATTGCGATTGACGCCAACAGGGGGCAGTGGCGCTTTGCACTCTTCAGACGGCATGTTAAACATGCGCGGTCTCGTTTGTAATAGTTAGGAAGCTGATGCTGTTGGACCTAGCCAATCACTCAGATTTTTACATGGAAACATTCATTGGCCACCCCGTGCACTAACCAGATGAGGAACTGATTATCTTGCTCGGGGCAGGTGCGAGAGAAGCCGCGCATGACCTCACTACGGAGAACGGGGATCGTTCAAGCGTTATAATAATGACGATTATGTTACTTATAGGCTACAGAAATTGACCAAAATATAATCACTTCTTTCTTTCGTCATTTCCAACAACTCTGCAAAATTTCATCCAGATCCGTGCTCAACTTTTTCAGTTATCGAGGGGACGAACCAACGCGACCAAAAAACAAACTGCTCCGCGGCTTCACCCCAGCGTAGGTAATTAATCTATATGAAAGGCTCAAAGGACTGTAAGGGACACTTATTTGAGAAATTGACTTTTAAGTAGCCCAATAGTCCGGAAAATACGGTATGTTCTGAGAACTGCAAATGACATCCAACATAACTACTCCTCTGCACTGTACCATGAGACTGCTGAATGAATATAATTACCCTTTGAGGATTAATAAAGTATTAATAATACTTTCTGACCTTTGATCTCCTTGGTAAACTTGACCCGGTGTGAGTCGGTGAGGGGCCGCGGCTGCTCGTCAATGTTGTGAATGTCCAGCACCTCACACATGAACTGGATGACGGGTTGAGCCTTGTAGAATGCCGTGGCCGACACTGGACAGACACACACAGGCTCAGCAACAGCAGGAACAACACTTTGCCCCCTATTCCCCTTTACAGTACCGATTTTATTTTTTAAGTAATCTATTCGATGTAAGAACAATTTTCATTAAACAGGATCGCATGCCACTAGACCGTACAATGGGTCTGGGCAAATCAGGCAGGTGTTGCCCGTATATGGGCTGACCAATCAAAATTTTCAAATTGAGACGTGGGCGGAGTTTGCACTAAGACTCAATAAACTGGGAAAATTGGCACTTACGGTGTTAAAAAAATAATTATATAATAGTATTATACAAGTTGGTTCCTTGACAGGACCAGGAAGAAGGCATGCAAGATTGCCGTCAAATCCTCCCCACCAGGGCAAAATATTGCCCTGCATCTACAAAACTATACAAGAATATTCTCTATTTACAATTAGCCCAGTGTTTTTAAACAATGCGTTTATTAACTTTTTAAATTTTCAAACAGCAATAAAAAGAGAGAAAAAAAACAAAAACAAAATTATCGAACGACTCAGACAGTTGGACAAATTAGGATGACTCATGCAAGTACACAAGTCTTCGAGTCATGTTAATTCTCAAGATATAAATATTGATAGATATGTACACAATTATCCATATTTATATACATACAAATATCTATGGACAATAACAAATTATAAGTCTGTTGTGAGGTCTGAATATATATTTTTCAGCCATTTGTTTGATAATTGGGGTTATGCTTTGGGATTGGGCATTAGGCTGCACCCAGAAAAATGTACAAGACCTCACACTGTTAGGGTCATCATCTCACCGTCAATGTTTAGCATCATCTTCCACATGGCAGGCCTCACCGACTGGTGGAAACCAAACCACACCTCTCTGCCGCCACCCAGCGGGTGGTCGTAGCCCTCGGGGGACGAGAAGAAGGAGCGACCCACAGGTGTATACCTGCAACATAAAGGGTAGTTAGAACTAGAAGCACCATCCGTTCAAAAAATTAAAAAAAGATTCAAACTTTTGTCCTGAAACTCAAGAAGGGAACACTGCTTTCTGGATAAACAGGGCATATTTTGAATTTTGAAAAAACTAAAAAAACAAAAAAAAATCAATAGGAGATAATATAGAAATATTTACAAAAATATCACAAAAATATATTTTTTATATTGTTTTGGAAATGAAGTCCAGAGATCAATCAATATAAGACTTTCATGAATGTCATTTGATTAAATGTATTAAATGTATCTAGACACATCCAAATATCCAATTATAATTAACACAAGTAGCAAAACCACAGCGACGGGTTGCCTTACTAAAGCAGTTAGCACTGGTGCACTGCAATTATCCTAGGAAACATTAAAATACCATTTGAAGATCTGCAATGCAGGTGAACGCAGTTTCTGTATCGGTGCTGTCTTTCACACACCGAGTGCGAGTGTGTGCATGCACCGTATGGATATGCCAAACCTCACCTCACGTTTTGGGCATGTACCAGGGCTCCGAACCGGTTCGAGGAGCGAAAACGGAAACCGAAAACGAGCGGAATTTTATGGAATTTTACAGGGAGCGGAAACGGAAACTAAAAAACATTTCTTCAAATGTTTTGGAATTTTACAGGGAGCGGAAACGGAAACTAAAAAACATTTCTTCAAATGTTTTGGAACAGAAAATCAACATTATGAAATCCACAAAACCAGTTAAAAATGTATTTCTGTCCCGTTCTCTGTACATTTTAGCTTATCCTAGTGTCTGAGAGACTATTTACGGCCACTCTAGGGCTCCATCTTGAGGACAGATGAGGAAGCAAATGTAATGGCGTTAATACAGTTAGCTATATCTAAACGTGACATTGCACAACATAAGGAACTTTAAGAAAGGAACAAAATGTTTGTTTTCCGAACCAGTTCAGGACCAATATTTTCGTTCGGAACGGAACGTTTTAAAAATAATTTTGTTTTCAAGCCCTGGCATGTACTAAACAATGAGTGATGTCGTTGTTTACGATGTATATTATACACGGCCTTTGTGAAGACCTACTTCATCGAGGGCAGGTGGCGCAGCACCACGTCCACAGCGTGGACCGGGTTGGTGCTGAGGGGCTTGTCCAGGTCCAGGGGTTCGGGGACCCCTCGGCCCATCAGCACGTCGTGCAGCATGTGCCAGCTGACCAGAGACACGAACTTGATGGACACCTTGAAGGGCCGGTCCTTGCCCCCTTCCCCGGGGAGCGTCACGTCCAGGTCCACCTGGACACAGTTAATCCTCATTACGGCTAAATCAATAATAGAAGACTGGTGGCAGAGTGGTTATACAGTGCACCCCATGACCATAGGCCGAGCAGCACCGGAGGTTCCAATCCCCTCTCCGGCTTTTCTGCTTGCACCCAAAAAATAACTGACAATGTTATGCAAACATCGCTCTTTGCCCGTTTGTCTGACCGCGATTCGACTTTCACAAGCCTCATCACCACGCGCAACAGGGGTGCCAAGATTAGTCAATTAAATCGATGCCTAACTGATTATGCCTAATCGATTAAGGAATCAATCGACAACTAATAAGAGTAATCGATTAATCGCCAATGACTTGAAGCATTGTTATTGTCGGCAGTTTTTTTGCTGAGAAAATAAAAATAAATAAAAATATGATTCAGATTATTCAAAATGATGGATATAAAAAATATGAATATGAAGAAAACCATCACCATGGTGTCCGAGTAATTAACTTCATTGTTGTACATTTGTTTGCCAACATGAACCAAAATTGACTACATTCCAAGTTGCTTAATTCCTGTGTCGCTGTGATTGTTTTTTGAAAAAAAAAAAAAAAAAAAAATTCTAAGACACATTTTATTTTATTTTTTTATTTATTATATTTATAATCGCCAACTAATCAACTTCAAAATAATAACCGTTAGTTGCAGTTAGTGGCACCAGCCCTATAGAACTCATTTGGTCCTCGTAGGGTTAGGGTTTCATATCATTTGAATGGCATTTTGGCTGTAATCACGCTATTGCAAAATTCATGGGTGCGTAGAATAATAGATATATGCACACATTTTTTAAATTTACAGTATCCTTCCACTGCGACCACTTGACTGTTTGTCCAAGGTATCAAAGTATCAACAGTTGGTTAATCGGTCATCGATTAACACTATCGCAACATCTCTGGTGGGACCAGAGATGTTACACACAACTTCAACAATGTTTATTTCATAAGCAATCCTGTGTGTAGCTCTGACAATGTATACCGTTATTGAATTCAGGGCTGTATCAAAATCAAACTTTATTTATAAAGCACCTTTCATGCAGAGCAATTGAAAGTACTTCACAGCAACACAACAAAAAAAGCACAATGTGATCAACCATCTTCCCTCCTCATTAAAAAGCAAGCATACACGCATACATGTACAGAGGCGCGCACGCAATGGATTTGTCAATAAAATTATAGACATGGGTTGGCTCAGAGGACCGATTAATTAAAAAAAATAGTTTGAACATTAATACATTTCACCTCCATTACATATGAATCAGGCCTCAATTCCCTTGATTATCGATATTGATCGATTATTTTTCTCAATTGGCCACAGTAAGTGACACGCAGCAAGAAAAGGAGAAATTAAAGAGTTGCCTCTCACCCCAGCGGTGGCCACGGGCAGAGGGTGTGCAGTGTACAGACTCCTCTTGCCATCGTAGACCGGCCGGCGGTCCCCGAAAATGGTCACCTTGAAGTGATGCACCATGGACTCCACCACCTCCCTGGATGGGAATCACAGGCAGGAAATACATTAATACAGTGGTGTGCAAAACAGAGCCCATCAACAAGGCTTAAAAAAACTAAACAAAAAAAAAAACGGGAGTTTAGTTTGACAAGGTGAGGCTTGGCTAAGCGTCACCGTGTTGAAGAGCTAGAAACGATTCCATTAACGGCACTCAACTGTGAGGAGACGGAGCCTAGCCAAGCCTCACCGTCAGGCTGACTTTGTAAGGCATGAGAAGTCGATCAGAGAATTGTTGATGAAATGTCACAAAACGGCCGTAAAATGGAATGGGACTGTATATGTATTATGGAGGCATGACAACCCCCACAATAATTGCATGCTGAATTATAATGCAATGTAAAATTCGAGCCGACACATTGAATAGTCAGCTCATATTTCTCCCAACAGAGACGGCCAGTTAATGTGCCTTGCATGACGCACAAAACCACTTTTTAAAGATTATCATCACATTTTATCTTTAGAAAAGGCAGAAATGTTGCAAAAAGTGTATCTTTAAATGCAAGTTTCTTAAGGTCCAATTCTGTCGTGGCGCAGTGGTAGACGTTGCGACTTACGTTTTTGCATGGCTGGAGATCTCTAGTTCAATCCCCACTCCCGGTGAATGCTTTCTTTTTATTTAATATTGTTAGAAGTGAAACACTACACCTCAAATGTAACATTACATTACATTACTCCAATTGCCATGTAGAGTGTTTTGCATATAGAAAGTAAAAGTGTCTGTCCAACCCGGGATTCGAACCGGTTGCCTATGGATCAAAAGGAGACTCCCTTAATCACTCAGCCACTGAGAAGCAGGGCTCCGAACCGGTTCAAGGAACGAAAACGAAAACTGAAAACGAACTGAAATTTACTGAATTTTACGAGGAGTGGAAACGGAAACGGAAAAAGATTTCTTCAACTGTTCCGGAACAGAAACGGAACATTATGAAATCCACAAAACCGGTTAAAAATGTTTTTTTCCGTTCTCTATATATTAGCATATCCTATGTCTGGGAGACTATTTCCGTCTACTTCCACTTGTCAGTCATCAAGCAGCATGCATCTGGGGCTCCATCTTGCGGACAGATGAGGAAGTGAATAATGGCGTTTTAAACCCGGTTTTCACGTTAACACAGTTGCACTGAAGTTTGAAAGTCCACCAAATATATATTTGTATTAACTATAAAAAAACATAATATTTCACAAAATTAGGAACTTTAAGAACGAACGAAATGTTTGTGTTCCGAACCGATATTTTGGTGGCGGAACGGTTCCGAGAACGAAACCGTTAAAGATAGGCCTGGCTGTACCGTTCAGAACGGAACGTTTGAAAAATAATTTTGTTTTCAAGCCCTGCTGAGAAGCAACGTTGGTCACCAGGATTTACAAGATATTTAAAAGACACATATACCCTGGGATTGCCAACGATGCAGTGACTATGCGATCTTTATTCAGGTAATAATAATTGGCAAATCCAAGCGACAGACGTCAGGATAAAAAATAAAGTATGATGGATTTTATTGTCCGAGTCTGTGGTGATGTTGGGTGACAAGTGTTTTACGGACCTAGAGTGAATAAAGTAGTCTCGTCTGTCGCAGCCAAGCCCGATCCCAGTAAACAGACTCTTCCTAAGCCTGCCCCTGGCGCACCTGTTGCCACGGTGATAGAGTGGCGTTTGGCGCTAGCTCCGTTGTTGTAATCGGATTGTGGAGCCAAGTCCTGGATGAAGCCCGGATTGGAGATAAACTCCTTTGATGGAATAGGGCCCAGGGCACCAAACCGGTTCAAGTAACAAACAGAGGAGCGGAAACAGAAACGAAAAAAGATTTGTTGAGTAACTAACTGTTCAGGAACATTTTTTTCCCCCGTTCCCTATACATTTTAACATATCCTATGTCTGGGAGACTTTTGTTGTGCATCCATTCAGTCAGTCATCAAGCCTCATGCATCTGGGGCTCCATCTTGAGGACAGATGAGGTAGCGAATGTAATGGCGTTTTAAACCCGGTTTTCACGTTAATACAGTTGCACTGAAGTTTGAAAGTCCATCAAATATATTCTGTATGAGGGTGTCGTTCGCCGAGTGGTTATGGACACCGCACCCAACATGCCCTCATTCATGTTAATGGCGCCGTGTCTACCACACACACAGTTCTGAGAGTTCTACTCCCCTTGTCGGCATTTCTGCAATGTCTACCCCCGATCTCTTCAACCCAGTTGCCGACTAATCCTATCTAATAAAAAGATTTTTAAAAAAAGGCGCCGACTTATGAAGTATAATATTAATTTTGATTTTAGTTTTAAATAAATATTGCACAATGTAATTATTTGTATGCATTTTTTTTAAATCAGAGTGGAATCTGGAATAAAGGTTCAAGATATATGAATCTGCATTTCATTTTGAAGCAAAATGTACATGCATACACCTGGCTGCCAACAACTTGAGTGTGTGTGTGTACCTGTTGACTCGGCGTGGGCATTTCTCAGGCCTGATGTCCACTTCGTACAGGTAGACATCGATCTTGGGGATGTCCACCTGGAAGCAGTTGGCCAGGAGCTTGATGTGCTTGCCCACCTGTCCATAGCCAGGTCTCCGTGGCAACGAGAACAGGGCCTGTGCCCCCGCGGCTCCTGAGGACACACCACCCACTACTGTTAACATCTCAATAAACAGGTTTGGCAGTTGGGTCTGGTAAAATTTCAAATTGTAATCTGGTGCCAGTCACTTTGCTGTGTTCGGACTTTTTTTGAACTTGGAGCAAGTTTTTTTTTTTTTTTTGGCCCATCCTCCACTCAAACGTGTTGATATATGTATATATGTTGTTTCCAATGCTAGTCGCCGTTCCCAGTGTCATGGCCCCAATACAATAAAAAAGTTGAAACCCAATGATATTTAGCATGAAGCAGTAGGCCCTTCCATGCCAATATTTAAAAGTTTTAGCAATAAGTGGAGATAGCAAAAAATTGGCAATGTTATTAATTTCAACTTTTCATAATAATGAACATTTCATAATAATTACCAGTAAGACTAATAATGGTTCCATTTTTTTTTATATTATTTCGGCGCAAGCGTCATTTTCTCATTTTATTGACAGCATCAATGATCAAAATAATCGTTAGTTGTGCTGGCTGTGTGGCGCAGTCACACCCCAGCACACCTCTGACCTAATTCACAGGTACGAGCAGTGTCGTGAGTTCTCACCAACCTTTCTGCAATGTCCTGCACCCCACCCCCTCATCTCTCGTCTCACTTAAATTCCAAAACTAACCCAGTCAATTAAATGGAAAATGGTGAAAATGGAGTCAGGGATTCAAACTAATATTTGTCCCCAATCCTTTGGTTCCGAACAGAAACGGAATTATAACATTGAGTTCCACCAATAAATTGATATTCCCAAACCGGTTAGACCAAAATTGTTCCCGGGACGGTTAATTTCGTTCCAGGCACAAGCTTTGCCAGGCTGTGTTTCAATTCAAGTTGACGCTCGTTGCAGGCGTGGCTGGGAAGGGAAAGCGCGCTGCGGCAGAGAGTGGTGGAGCAGCGGACACCTATGGGACATGCCACGCATTGTTTAAAAAAAAAAAAAAAAAAAACATTGAGGAACGAAATAAAACCGGTATTAAGCGGTTAGCATTATTTTTAAATAAACGTTCATGTTCCAGAACATAAAAAATAATGTTTTTGGGTTTCGTTTCTGTTCCCTGGGAAATACTAAAAGTTCCCGGTTTTCATTTTCGTTCCTTAAACCGGTTCAAAGCCCTGCCTAGAAGTAAACCTTTGAGCAGAGTTGGTGCGAGGAGACACAGCTGGCAGCAGCAGTAAGGAAGAAGAACAGCCTCCTGCATGGAGTGGATGGTTGGCATGACAACCAACCCTCTCACTATAGCAACCCTGGGCCTGCTGATGGGAAGGGCACCGCTGCAGTACATCCACTAGAGGACCCAGTCAACCGGTGGGAATTAATATGCCATGATCACCCCAGCATAGAGCTGCACAATTAATTTAATTGTAATTCGAAATCAAAATTTTAGCCCCACCGATTATAAAAAATGAAGTGATTTTTTTTTTTCATTTCAGTCTTATTTAGTTTCTACCCTACATAGTACATATGTAGGCTCGCCTAAGTGATCTTGTTACTATCATAGTCATGCTATAAAAATTTAATTTTTTTGGGCGCGAGCCGTTTTCTCATTCTTTATTGAGAGAGGTAGTGACAGGATTCTATCTAATCGGAAACTGTGATGAAGAGTCGGTGGAGACATTGCAGAAAAGAAGGGTGGGGTTAGAAGGGAACACAACCCGCGGCACTGCTCGAACTATGGTCTCATGGGCGCGCTTTGTAACCACTCTTTGCCCCCCTAAAATTTAAAGACATTTTTACCAATAAACACTAATCGGCCAAGTTATGACCAATGCCATTATCTTTATGGCACCTACATTTGGCCTATATAATCAGCCACACGGATGAATCGGTCGGTCCCTATTAAGAATGTATTGAATAATGAATTAAATCAAAAAATAGATTTCCACAGTTTCTAACCGTTACGATTTGTTGACTTGGCCGTTCTTGTTGGACAACAAAATTATCTGTGCTAAACTGCCACAATTTGAAAGGTTTGAAGAGTAAACAACTGAATTTTATTGCATATCTCTCTCTCAAAAAAAAAGTTATTTTGGTGGTTACATTCTGCACTGAAAATTGACACTAGCAATCCTAACGTGGCACTGGCATCAAAATATTTAAATATTTTAAAATATTCTTCTTACAGATTTCAATGTTTTTTTGGCCTCTAGAGTGTGTGCTGAAGCGCCACTTGACCAAGAATTGACCTCGTGGGACCTTTTTCTGACCAAGATAGCTGCCATGCCCATGTTTAGCGTACCCTCCTCAGTAATTAGTTGCCGATTATTGAAACGATTAATCGACTAAGCGGTTTGATAATTTTTCCTTGAAAAAAAAAAAAATACTCCAAATTCTTAAGAGTGAGCAACAATTACGAGAAATATATCTTGTCAACTTGAAATAGTCAAATTTGGTTATCGTTAACCAACAAATGTACAAAGATTAAGTTACTTCCTCTGACACAAACTCATTACATGTAATTTATATCATAATAAATTCATGGTTTTCTGCAAATTCATGTTTTTTTCAAATTCAATCAATCATCAATTATGCCCATTTAATGTTTAAAATTTTTGAAATTGATGAATTAATATCAAATTGTGTCAATATATCAGCACAAAAGTGCCGCCGATAACAATCAAATCCTTTGCTGATTATTAGATTCGTTGTTGATTCATTTCATCATCGATTAGTCACCGATTAATCGACTAATAGTTGCACCTAGAGGTTACGTTGTCTGCCGGTCATTTTGCAGGCCCCCCCCCTCAATGACAAACACACAGCTCTAGGGCATTGGGAAAATGGCAGAGTGGTTATAGTGCAGAACACCATCTCTGGTGTTCTGCAATGTCTACCCCCGAGTCTTCATCCCAGTTTCCAATTCAACCCTATCACTATCTCTCAATAAGAAGAATGAAAAACGGCACTTGCACGCCCCCCCCCCGAAAAAAAAAGAAATACATCTTTTGCGCATGAATCAATTTTGAAATAATTCACAATCCTTTGAACCCAACTCTATTATGGAGTAGCACTCAAAGCCAAGAATTTAGAAAATATTACAGAAATCACAGTAGTATCGGTAGTATCAATGAGTGATTTGTGTCGTCTAATGAAGGCCAGGCCTTTGTAATAGTTTATTTTTAGTAGACACACACACACACACGACTGGTTTTGGGAGGAGATTTGGCAATTAGTGCTGGTAATTGTTGTCATTATGGATGAAGCCGTGACATGGACAACAAAAAACACTCATTGGGCGGGGAATGAGAGAGAAGTTTTAAGTATGTGCAATGCATGCCAGTAATCATGGTTCTGGCAGGAATCAAGTTATTTTTCTATTTGTTTTAACCTTTTTAGACCATGTTACTGAAATGTAACTTATAGAATCATGCCTCCACTATAGACGAGTTCTGGGGGTACTTCCGGTGTCTGAACGTCACGGCCGGTGTCATTTAGTTCGATGTGTTTTTGGACATTTTTCAACATTTCTATTCGGTGGGAACACACACCTACAGGGTTATTTAAACGGATGGGGGTAACTTGCGGGGTGCTATTCAACACCCAAATGCTCTCGTCGGATCTGTGACCGACAAACGCATGATTTAATAATCAGTGCAACCAGTGTGCGAATTATCCACCGGCTTTCGGGGGGGGTCGGATCAAATGATGACCCCCCCCCC
>OMKY01049939.1:0-13422 GCA_900302395.1 Bregmaceros cantori | reverse complement strand
ATCTTGGTTAGATGAGCCGGTCCCTATGGATAATAGACGTATATTTAGGTAATAAAATCAGATTAAAGGTTGTCAAAACTCCTTTAACGGAGGAAAAGACATTGACTTTTAGATTAAAATGATGTCAATGTGAAAACTCCTTTAACGGAGAAAAAGACATTGACTTTTAGATAAAAATGATGTCAATGTGAAAACTCCTTTAACGGAGAAAAACACATAGACTTTTAGCGAGGGGAAGGGGATTTGGGAAAGATGAACCGTCCCTGTGGGGGGACTTTCACAAGTTACTTTCTACTTTTACTCAAGTAAATTTAAGGTGAAAAAAAATACGTTTTACTGAGATGTCAGTAAAAAGTACTCGGTACATTAACTCTGCCTGCGACACCCGTTGGGAACTGTTGGCACATATGTTGATGTCATATCGCTCTCTCGGGCGCTTTCTCTCTCGCTCGCTCTCTCTTTCTTGGTGTCTCTTGCTCCCCCTTCCACTCGGTCTCTGTCTCTCTCTCGGGCTCTCTCTCTCTCGGGCGATCTTTTTTTTCCATTCATTTTTTAAACTGAAAGTTACTCAGTTCTTTCGCTACTTAAGTACCTTTTTTGTGGAATACTTTTTTACTTTTACTTGAGTAACTATTTGGATGACTACTTTGTACTCCTACTTGAGTAATATTTTGCTGAGGTAACAATACTTTTACTTAAGTAATTTCTATGGCTACTCTGCCCATATCTGGTTAAACAGTAGTAATGCAACAAACTCATTGCAGCTCTTAAAATCCCACATAACATGTTTGAGGGTCAATGATCTCAGCGCACAGACACAATTCACTTATTACTTTATAACACAAGAGACCCAAACATGCGGCCCGGGGGCCAATAGGGCTGTTCCACCAGTGATGTCGCGGCTGGGGGGCGGCCATATCGGTTCCAGCACACGGTCTGTTTACACTCTGTGTGCCCAGAGTGTACAGAGACACGGTTCGAGAGAGAAAGAACTGTTAAAATGTGTAAAATCCTTTCTTAGATTTAAATTTTTTGTTATTTATATTTTACACATTTTAACAGTAACCATACGCTCTGGGGAAACAGTGAGAGCACGCTGGAGCCATACTGGCAGCCGCCCACCCGTGACGTCACGTTCTACAGCCTGATTGCGGCCCGGGGGTCAATTGTGGCCCACACGACCATATATTGCAGCCCCAATTTAATAGTTTTGTTTTTTTTAAAGTTATTTTTTTGGGCCTAAACGCCGTTTTTCATTCTTTATTAAGAGAGATAGCGACAGGATTAATCGGAAACCGGGATGAAGAGTTGGGGGGAGACATTTCAGAAATGCCAGACAGGGGATTTGAACCTGCGGCGCTGCTCGACCTGAGGTCGGGGGACGCGCTCTCTAACCGTTCGGCATTTATATTGTAGCAACACCACTGTTGGTATACTGCCATTACTGGCTCTGTTTATGTGTAGTGCAGCCGCAAAAAAGTCAACCAAATAGATTTAGAATTTAAGGTTTTACAGTAACACATCCAGCTAAATCCTCATTTCTAAAAACGTACCCGGGGCCTTTCATGAGTTGACTGGCATTTGGAAAGTTTGGACCCATCCAGATACTGCCTCCAGCAGTCTCTTGGTAAAAGCCCTGCCATAAACAAAAATATCTCCGGGAAAATTTTTCAACTAAAATGCTGAGGAAAAAAACCCTGTACTACTCTTTTAACTCGGGACTACTTAGTAAGACAAAGTAGATTGCAATTATTCATATACATGTTAACATCCAATACTGATCCAACTATCTTTTAAAGGATAAGTGCAAATGTAGCTGTGTAGCTAAAGAAGAACAAGAAAAAAAACAAATTAAACATTTTATAAAATATCAAGAAGTCCACACACAACGCTTGTACACAGTTGGCATCATCACTTGTTCCAAAAAGAAAAAAAGATGACAGCGGGTATCTGCGGATCAAGACAGCATTTCAAACTTCCACTGAGCCAACAATGAATCAACTTGATCCGCAACAAAATACACACAAAACAAAAAACACTGCCATAATAACATTCAACACTGTTTAGGTTTCATCATTTGAACAGTCTGCTTTCATCAATTTTGCACTTCAGAATGGACCATAATACACTATACCTTGCTATTCAATAAGAAATACAGGTCTTAATGGTTAAATGTGGTAAAATTCCATAGTGGCTACTGGCTAGGCTAGAGCAGTAGCCAGTGACACAGTGCAGGGTTCCCAAACGGATAGAGGTTGTTTAGTCCAAAAGTGATTTAGTCACCGTGGTATTACGGATTAACCCTAAACCTACACCTAAGCCACAGCAACAAGACTATGCAAATTGCAGCTACTGCAGGACAACGAAGACATAGTGGATGCACTGATGGCTAACTGCACAAAAAAGCTAACAGGGTCACAACATCCCCAAAATCCCGCAGACATTGCGACTAAAGATTCAATCGACTCAGAGGGATAGTCACCTAATAGTCTTCACACTTGCTCAAGGGGAGCAGGTAATTTCATCACAAAAGTCGGGATTTGGGGTTCTGGAAAGAGGTTAAGGTAGGGGTTAGGTTCAGGGTTGGGGTTAGGTTTAGGATTGATTTAGGTTTAGGGTTAACCGGTAATGCCGCGGTGACTAAACGACTTTCAGACTAAACGACCCGTATCCTTTATCAAGGGGAGGCAAAAGAAGGACCAAAAGTCTGCTTGTTGTGTGAGAGAAGCGAAACCAGCAGATGACCTTTAACGGAATCCTTGATTCAAACATCATGTCTTCTCATCATCAAAATCAAAAACAGATGAAAAACCGCTATGAAAAACTTGTTTTAGGTTCAACAGGCTAGTGCATGGACAGCATTCCATTTGTTTTCTCCTCCCAATAAATGATCGGTCAGCATGTCTCTACTGTCCAATCACTCCTACTTGAGTGAAAGTTGAAAGTGAAGTTGAGAGAAACTGAGTGAAAGTTGGTAGCGTGGTATCTTTAGGACCTATCTAAAATTAAAAAAAAATAATAAAGCAACCTAAAAAAAACTGCTTCATGCACTGTGTTGTGAGTGTACCACAACACAACCGATGGACATGTCGCACTGTTAACACCCGGCCTCCGGGGGGAGGCACACATTCTCATGGTGAGTGGTAAAAAAACAGGAAAGGATGTTGCACGGTAGTGGTTCAAAATCTGCAGAAGTGGAACAGAACGACAGGCTGGTCCCCAGCAGTGTCCTGCCTGTCCAAGTATGAAGTTGGCATCTCCCTTAGCGGATTTAATTTCAAGTACGGATTTCAAATCAATCTGATTGGAAATCATGTCGTCATGAAACCAGTTTTACAGCAAGGCATACTGCTGCCGGAGTTACTGTTCTGTCGCCAGTCTCTTCTTATTTTTGGGGATCACAACCTTGGGGTCCGTTCAGTTTTTTCGGGGTGCGCCCCAAATTATAGGCAAACTGACCACGTTCATGAACGCAAATTAGTTCTTAGGGTAAATCTTCTCATAGAAGAAACTCTGGGGCAGCAGGTAGAGTTCTCCGTCCTTCTCGCGCACGGCGTGGGCGCGGACGTATTGGAAGTGTTCCAGGGCAAACTCATAGAAGTCGTTCTCCATCTTCCACACGTTGGACTGCTGCAATCGTGCGATGGACTCTCTGGACGGGGGCTTCTTGTCCGTGGTGCGGCGCAAATGCGACTTCTTGCCTGGAAAGACACAACACCCAATACAGTGTCAAGACAATGTGTAATATGAAGTTACCAACATTTTTCTTTTTTATTTCAAGTTCTTCATTGAATTTTATTTTTAATCAATTTTAATTTAACTTATTTCATTTAACCTTGGTGTGGAGTGCCTTTGCATTTGACAGAGTATGCATGTGTGTTTTTGTATATTTTATATCCTATATAGCTGTGATCTATATCCATGTGTCCATTGTCGAGTATGCTTTAATGTGGCCGTGGGGTACAGCGTTGCAATTGAATTTCCCTTCGAGGACACTAAATACACTGAACTTCAACTTGCTACAAATGGCACAGATGACAAAACGTTTTAACAATACTCAAAAAAGAAAATAAAAAGCCACCAAAAATGTATACTGAATTATGTTCTGCCATGACCATTGCCCAGAAGCAACGAATTACTTCTGCATTTGACTTTGTTTAACCAAACTTCAGTTGTGCAACAATTCACATACACATTTCAATCATACAGCCCGGCATGTAGTGGTAGTGTTTTTAATGTTTTCAAGTTGTCAGAGTTGGTCTGGCCGAGAGCATGGGATAGCATCTGCCCCAGGGTTCTATGGCAGTCGTCTTGGGAGTTTGGGAAAACTTTTGCAACTCCACTTTGAGTGGGAGGGTTAAATGTAGCAGAATGTTGGTCTAGACTCTTTTTTTTCTCAACTTTCAAACAGTGTTCGCAAAGGGATGTCCCAAATTTATTTTTTGCTCTGTGAATTTGTACTACAAATTCACTTGCTTTGATCCAATGCCCTACACAGGCAGCTCTAAAACACAGAAAACACATTAGGGTGATACAAAAACTCGTCCTTTGGAATAGCAGCTTTAATCTGAATATAATTTTTTTAGAGCAATCAATATCATATAAGATCATAATATCTCATATTGGTATAATGCAATTGTATAATGCAATTGGTTTGCTTTTTTTTGCTTGTTTTGTTCAAATTATTTATGAAAAATAAATGTATTATTGTTGACGAATGATGCATTTTAATAAGCGCACAAGCGGATTGAGCATGGCCTGGCGAGCCAAAACCAACGCGTCGTCCACGCATCGCACATCGCTGGACGCTGCATAGGTGATCCAATGATAGTTCTAATGGTGTGCGATGCGTGGACGATTTGTTGGTTCCGGCTCACTAGGTTAGATTGAACACAGAAGATCCTAAATGGGTCCTAAACTACCTAAACTACCTGTTCTGTAGAGGTGTGTTGCCCCAGTGAAGAAGCGTGGCAGGGCAGCCTCCAGCATCATGACGAAGTCCTCCAGCTCTTCGGTCACACCCACCAACAGGTAGGAGTGAACCAGGTTGGCCTTGGCCTGCTGCAGAGCCCAAACACTGCCCACGTTCCTGGTTGGTGATCACATGACTAATCAGTAGGAGTGGGTTGAAATAAATAAAAATAAATTCAAAAGATGTCCATTAACTATGAAAGTATGGAAACTAGGACTGCAGTTATTAGATATTCCATTTTATGTATAGACGGATTTATGTGCGAAACACTGGTGGGAGTCATTTTGTCCTGCCGTTCTGCAGGTCACTTCCAGTGCCTTATTGTTGCCTATGTACTATGTACTGGACCGAGGTCTGAGCACACAAAACACATAAAAACGCATGTCAATTCAAAATCCGACCACTAGGTGTCGGTCTGTGACCATTACACATCACCCCACTCGTTCCGTTCATAATTTTGTATAAATATTGATGAAATACAGTGAAAATCTGACTTAAAGTTACTCACCAAGAGGTCATATGTTCTTCTGGACCAATAGGCTGGCTGCTTCTACTAGTTGTTCCAAAAGGAATGAGACAATGGAACGGGTTGAACTGATTATTAAATTATGCGTTTGTGGGTCACAGATCTGCACAATAACATTTGGGTGAGGAATAGCACACCGCAAGTTACCACCACAATTTTAAAATAACCCTGTAGGTGTGTGCTCCCACCGAATAGACATGTTGTAAAAATAGCCAAATACACGGCACGCAAATGACACCGGAAGTGACGTGCAGACACCGGAAGTACCCCCTGAACTCGTCTATAGGATTAGTGTGAAAATGGCCGAGACCGAGAGAGAATTGAAAGAGCTGAAATGTAAATAAAAGCTCATTTAGTTGGCCCTGTCCATTCTCTCTTGGTTAGAGGAATATCAACTTTTCAACAAATCGGCCAAATTTCTAGGGTGGAGTTTAATTACTCTGGGAAGTTTGGCGACTTTTTGAGTCCATTTTAGAATATATGATTTTTCAGTACCCAGCAAATAAAAGGGCTGTTGCACGTGACGCCACGGCTTGGCCGCGGCAGACATCTTGGTGGTATCGCATACGGTTGAGTATACGTATGGTTAAGTAATATACCTTCCCTCCCTATTATATAGGGACAAATACAATGGACATAGATAGCCATGCCATCGCCTGGCGATTGATAGCATATTACCATGGATAGAAGACTTTTAAACGGACAATGTTATGCAAATATCGCTGTCTGCCTGTTTGTCTACCGCCACCAAGCCATGACATCACTGTGCAACAGCCCTACTGGCTGGGCACAGCAAGCGACTGCCAGTTCGTAGACACCTTTAATACATCAAGACTGTCCGTGTTCATAGTATTTTTTATCAATAAGTTGACTACACAGAGCCACGTGCCTACCACCAGCACAGACACTCACCAGCATTCTGAATAGTGACCGCAGAAGAATGGAATCTGCAACCACAACTTCTCAGGAGCACAGTCGGAGCCCCCAGCAGAAACACACTCATCAAATGTCTGAAAGCACACACAAACACACAAAGATAGATCATTAAGCGTTTAAATGGAATGCAGAAATTGTACACACTGTTCTGGACTATCTCTGGAGATAGTCCAGCGGTCGGCAATCGCTTTTACTTGAAAAATAAAAGAGTACCGAAGAAAAAAAATTGTCCAGGAAAATACAACATTCTCATACCTTCTTGTCTCCCTGCTTGCGGCGTCTCAGTCCAGGTCGGTAGTCGTCCCCGAACCGCAGGAAGTAGTAGTAGGACACCAGACGTTCAATGGGGTCCCTCACCACGTTGATATAGATAGGCGTCCTCTTCACACCAAACCTAACAACGCAAAACACTACATCAATCGCTCTGCATCCATCGGCGCTGACCAAGAGAGAAAGTATTGAGAGTATTCTCTCCTATTTCTCTTTCTCATTTGCACTCGCTCTCATTATCACTTACTAACGTGCTCTCCAATTCAAGAATACTATTTTTATTATATATTTTTTTATTATAACTTTCAAACTCGTAATTTTTATGTCATTACTACTCCAGTGTTTCTCCTTGTTGTACAGCCTCTGCGCCAAGCCATGTCTATCGTCTTATTGACAAATCCATTGCCTGTGTGCGTGCATGTGCCACTCTGTATGTATGTATTCTTGTGCAACCTCCACCTGGCAGTGCAGCTGGCTGCAACGGTGTATGTAGCAAGAGTACTGTTATGGAAATGTGACTTGTAGAGTCAAGACTGGTCATTTCCTCTATGTGGACACCTTATCTGAGCTGCCATTACAGTACTCAGACTCCTCACTAGAGTAAAAGTAAAATACAATTGTAAAAAAATAACTTCAGTGAGAGTGCAAAGTGCTGATCCAAACCATAGCCAAGCCAAAGTAATAATAACTTTGTAGAGTGTTATATTGTACATAATGTCACATGTATGCAGTGGTATTTACATCAGGCTGCATTAACTAATATTTGTTGTTCTTGTTCATTAGTGTCAATGCCCCAAACAATTAAGCATATTTATATATTCAGTATATATTCAGTATATATTCAGTATATATTATATTATATTATATTATTTAAAAAGGAATGAGTCTGTTTGTGGAAAAGAGTAGAAAGTACTGATGTTTATGTTGAAAATGGAATGAGTACAAGTGTAAAGTCGCCAGACAAATAAATAGCAAGTGCAGTAACAAAGTAATTGTACTTCTCTACTTTCCATCTCCGCGTGGATCACAGACAGACACACACAATGTGTTACACAAATTGTCAACACAACACACAAACACAAACAATGACACAAACAATGACAAACTCACTTGGTGAAGTCCAGAAATGAAACGTGGCCATGGTAGAAGGCTGGCTTCATTTCCCGCCATTGTGTTACGTTCTTGACAAACCTCACCTGCAACGGCAGCAGTAATCAATTGATTTGTTCATTAATGATATCATCATAATAATTAAAAATATATTAATTCATTAATAATATATGATTAATACTATGTCCCAAAGAAATGTTTTTTTTGATTGGCAACTAAATCTAGCCACTCATTAAGAGTTTTAAGATGTATTAGAACTAGAATAAACAATTATTTTTTGATAAATCAGCCATATTTCGACTTGTCTGATCATTTTTTGTGAGACCATTTCCTTTTACCTCAATTCCAACTGCCGAGGACTAATATCCTCCAAAAATAACATTATAAATATCCATGGTCGCCAAAGGAGCCAAGATTAGGAGTGGTTATGTAGATATAACTGTATATAATATTTAGAGGATTATTAAACATCAGAGCACATTAAAATTGTTGGCAACGAAAGGGTGTTATTCTAATTGTATTCGTTTACAGAGGCAAAGAGCAGAAAAGATCAAAATATGCATTTTGAATAAATTATGTATTATTTATATTAAAAATGTCAGTTACATTAGATAAAATAGTAATAATTTGCTATGTTTAATAATAATAATAATAATAATAATGATATTGCACAGATGTCATATGTAATATAAATATAATACAAATACATTCTATTGTAAATGATTATTCTATTATTACCATTAATTATTCCAACCCTAGAATTTTTCATTGTGTTTATATACCACAATATATTTCGTCATCCTTCTATTTCACAGGTCCAGATGTTTCCACAGTCACGCACAGCAACCAGTGTGAAGCGATTGTTCTTTTCTGAAGGCACAGTCGGCAGCGCCCTCTCGTGGACACCACGTATATAACATTAGTTTCCATCCAACACTTGTAGTGCGCAGTGTCATGTCAAACCTAGAAAACTGTAACGTCCAGAGTTGCACATCTCCACTAGATGTAAACACGATTATCATTTGAGCGGCAAACCACTTTTTTTTTTACACTAAGAAAGTTACATCAACGTTTGAAGGTCAGCCGATTATTCTGTACGAAATATATAGGAACTCCATGAATAACTTGTTTTTTTGTTTTTCATTTTAGAAATATATTTTGGTGTGAGCAATTTAGGAGGAGCAGCAGTCTATAGAAGTCCAGGGCATGAAAGGAAAAATACCCCGATGTATCATAATTTATTGTAAAACCTAACTTTATAAGCACTTTATACGGTAAACCAAATAAAGTAAATTATATTATGATGTTGAATGATACACTATAAAATAATATTGAAAAAAAACAATGCTTTGTTTTAATACTGCAGGCTAAAAATAAATAAAACGTTTCTCTGTTTCAACCATAGACTGTATGTAAAGTAGACGCAGTGTGCATGACGTCATCCCATTGCTTTCATCAGTCGGGTTGAAGCCGCCGACTGCGCGCGGGCATTGTTGAAAGTACCTGTATATCCGGGACAAGCAAAGATATATAGAGAGAGATATACAGTATATGGGAGAGAAAGACACACCACACGCGACTTCTTCCGGTGGTACTGTGCGCTAGGGGCGCCAATGACAGATTCAGAATGAATGGGAGATGAAATAAAAAATATTCACGCCAAATCTGACGCGTTTGTGAAATTATGACCCCCCTCAATCAATTAACCGATAATTATCCTAGCATATACATTAAAAATCAATTAGGAAAGATCTTTAAATAGGTTAAAACAGGCTGCTAAGATTGGAATATTTGTATTGGAATTCCCAAAGGGCTCGGTTTTAGGACACTAGGCTCCTCCCATACCAACCCGGAAGTAGGCACGGACATCAAAACGAACGTGGTGCCCATTTTTATATACAGTCTATGGTTTCAACTTTCAACACTGAAGACTCAATTGTTTCAGCTCATGATTTTGAAGTATGAGCATGGTGCCCCCACCTGGTCCTGTAGTGACATGACGGGGTTGTTCTTGCTTGTGTTGATGTGCAGCACGTGGAAGCCGTTCTTGCCGCAGAGGTCGTAGGCTATATTAGTGAACGACGTGCTGGCCGTCTTGGGAACTCTGTTATACACAATTATCGCCTCTTCTTGGTCCTCGTCAGTCCCAGCCGCCTCCCTGGCTGCTCCACCCCGCCTCCCTCCGAACCCCAACTCGAATGCTGCGCCCTTCCCCGCTCTGAGAAGTCCCATCATCTCGCCCCTCTGCCCATCTTGAGAATGCCGCTGCTCCACCTCACGCACCTGGTGCAGGGCGATGGCTCGTTCTGTGGGGAGACAAAGAAGAAAGAGGGGTGAGAGCAGGGCTGGACTAGCCAGGCAAGCCAGAACCAGGGCTTGAAAACGAAATTATCTTTTAAATGTTCCGTTCCGAACGGTTCAGGCAGGCCCATGTTTAACGTTTTCGTTCTCGGAACCGTTCTGCCACCAAATTACCAGTCCTGAACCGGTTCGGAACGCAAAAATTCTGTTTGTTCTTAAAGTTCCATATATTGTGCAATGTTAAATTTAGATATAGTTTATACAGATTATATTTGGTGAACTTCAATGCAACTGTATTAACGTGAAAACGCCATTACATTCACTTCCTCGCCTGTCCACAAGATGGAGCCACAGATGCATGGGTCTTGATGACTGACAGTAAAATTGGACGGAAATAGTCTCCCAGACATAGGATATGTTAAAATATGTAGGGAATGGAAAAAAAACGTTTTTAACCAGTTTTGTGGATTTCATAATGTTCCGTTTCTGTTCCGGGAACAGTTGAAGAAATCTTTTTTCGTTTCCGTTTCTGCTCCTTGTACAATTCTGCAAAATTCTGTTCGTTTCCAGTTTTCGTTCCTTGAACCGGTTCAAAGCCCTGGCCAGAACCAACAAATCATCCACTCATTGCATGCGAAAAGACAAATTACATCGTTTTGGGCACATGCTCCGTTTTTCATTCTTTATTGAGATAGTGACAGGATTAAATTGGAAACTGGAATAAAGAGTCGGGGGGAGACATTGCAGAAAAGCCAGAGAGTGGATAAGAACCCTGCTCAACCTATGGTCCGGGGATCGCGCTCTATAACCACTCTGCCACTCAGGCCGGGCATTTTTAATTAATGTCAGCCTGTCAATTAAGCCTGCTGTTACAGTGTTTTTTTATTTACCCTGGGGGCCGGTCCCTTAACCGATCTTCAATGAGCACCAAGAGACACATACATTTGAACTCAGTTATTCAAAGTTCTCCTGAAGCAAAGTTATCATAGGCTTATCAAAAGTATGATCTTTAGGGCTTGGGAATGGAGATGTCACGACTTGGGGGCAGCAGACATTTGGATAGCCGCACGTACGGTGAAGTATGCGTACCACTGAATGAATGAATGAAAGGTATTTAAGGACAGACAGTACAGAGTCATTAATCATTGCAACATGGTACATGGCACAAGAGATGATAGTCACTGCAGCATGGTTCATGAGACATGAAAATATGGTTATACAACGGGATTAGCATATTTGCTAATGAACAGTAGTAATGGTATCAATCACCAGCAGATGGCCTCCTCCCATGGATAAATCAATAATAGATTGTCAATCTTAGGCTGCCTGTACGTCTGACTGCGATACAGCTGTCAAAATGTCTGTCGCACCCAAACATGCCCAAGCTGGTAACACAACTTTTTTATTACTTAGTACTTTGTTTTTAAATTTAGATACAGAAATTATATCAACATGTGTTTATTGTTTATAGTATAGCCTACAGTATGTATATATAATTACTTGTATGATACAATTCATCACATAAAGCAACTGGATGACTGGACAGTGGTCAATGACTGGATACAAAGATTGAACTCTTGAAACTGCTACGACAAAAAGATGGAGACAGGCCAACAGGCAAATGCCCGATGTGCAAAGCCATCAGTCCAGTGGTGGGCGATGGTAATGACAGTTGTGTGTTAAAAAAGCAAAAAAAGGTTTAATTGGTCACACTATTGGCAGTCTTGTGCCAATAGCACTGACTAATATGAATTATGTAATCAGCATCCAAAATAATTATATTGTTTAAACAAGGCACACACAATGCCATATGCCTTATTTTATTCATGGTTTATATTGTTGATATACTATCACTGCAGCATTACACAGCTGCATTATTATCATGTAATCCGTTGTACAAAATATTTGAAATTAAATAATGTCTTTCTTGGGGGCTTTGGAATACAAATATGAGAAGTTGCATGGTATTCCTTTAACTGGCAAGTCGGGCCGTAAATGTAAGTCACAGGCTCACTCAGACCCGTTGTTTGGATTTGAGGGAGGCCAAAGAGGCTCAGAGCCTGTCAAGTAGGAACAGGAACAGGTGACAGGAAGAGTTGGTTTTTCAAGTGTGCAGTGGGACTGGGAACTGTCACTGTTTCACACAAAGACACATTGTTTTTTTGCTGTGAAAACCAGCAAAGGGGACTTCACCGACTCACAATATTCTGTTACACTTATGTAAGATTATAAATTGAATAAAATAACACATACAATAACTTCACATTTTGCCATTTCTATCAATATATATCTGAACATCAATATAATCGACTAAGCAATATTTTATATACATATGTATATATATGTAACAGATGTAAGAAGATGACAGGGGGAGCTGCAATTAAATATTACGCAAAGTACTAGCCAATCAGAGAGAGGGTGGGAGTTCCCACGGGAGCAGGGCGATACGTCACATCGCAAAGGCGTCCACAACGCAGCGGATGCTACGTCCATATGGAGCAGATGCTACGTCCATAGGGAGCAGATGCTACGTCCATAGGGAGCAGATGCTACGTCCATAGGGAGCAGATGCTACGTCCGTAGGAAGCGGATGCTGCGTCCATATATTATTATTATTGCCGACTGCGTTTCGTTATTATTACTACTATTCTAGCGACATTATTACAGCATTTTTATTCTAGCGACATTATTACAGCATTTTTAGCAACATTATTACAGCATTATTTTTGCTTATTATTACTACTATTATAGCAACATTATTACAGCATTATTTTAGCAACATTATTATTATTACTCTCAAGGCCCACAGAACCGCCGCCCGCCGCAAAATGGAGCGCGGCTTGTCGAGTCGGGTAGGGACGGCCTAGAGCCTGTTGTCTACTCGCATGTTTTTTTTGCTTGCTCTTACTATTATAGCAACATTATTACAGCATTATTTTAGCAACATTATTATTATTACTCTCAAGGCCCACAGAACCGCCGCAAAATGGAGCGCGGCTTGTCGAGTCGGGTAGGGACGGCCTAGAGCCTGTTGTCGTTTTTGCATACTCGCATATGTTTTTTTTGATTGCTCTTTATCAGTATTATCAGTATTATTATTATTGTTATTATCATTATAATTATGATTATCATTATAATTATTATGCTTTTATATTATTATTATTATATGTTAGGAATCATTTCGAAAGATATGCTATTATTATTATTATTATTATTATTATTATTATTATTATTATATTATTATATTATTATTATTATTATTATTATTATTATTTTATGTTAGGAATCATTTTGAAAGATGTGCTAT
>OMKY01049932.1:3048-16493 GCA_900302395.1 Bregmaceros cantori | reverse complement strand
CCCCTCGCCCCCCGACCCCCTAATCCTGTCCACCTCTGGTCAATGAATCTCTGTGCTGTTCTGTGATCTTGCCCCACACGTTGGCCTGTCTGATCTCTGGATGCTCTGCCCAGCTTCTGCCGTATGTTCAAAACCTTTTCCAAGAGTCCTCCACTGTAGACTAGGAGTGAAGCGCTCTAGCTGTATTTGATAGACTTCACTTGTGTGGTGGCGCTAGGTGCACTGTAGTCTAATATGAACAGTTTCTTCATTTGCTATTATTATTATTATTATTATTAAAGCCAAAAGGGCAACTACAGATACAATTAGGTGAGTTGCAATTCAGTGAGGAATTGACATCTGTATTGCTCTGGCTGTGCACTGAAGTGTGTGTGTGTGTGTGTACACCATAATTCCTGCCAAGTTTGAACGTAAAAAGAAAATATTTAAAATGATGAAACACTTTTATTTTTATTTTTCCCTCTTTTTTTTCAGGAAAAAAAAATTGAGATTTCAAAGAAAAAAAAATCAGTAGATAATATCTAATATAACACCTTCACTAGCATTGTGGAATGAAATGGAACATTACAACTATCTGTTCATTTTTGTTACCTTCTTGAGAATGCATTTGATGTGTTATTCCACCCACTCCCTCCAACACTGGTTAATAGGACATTATTGCTGATAAAGAAACGATGCATTAACTGAGTTTGAGATCCCTAGCTTTGACTTTGACTGCTTCTAGAAAACACAACACCACAGTAGCACATTATATTTTTGGTTTGCATGTTTTTCTTTTATGTTGAACTTTGGCACAGATTGATCACATTGTTTTGGTTTTATTTTAGTATTTTATTGTACTTATCGGTGACCGACCGATCTGTATTGTTTTGAGCCGATATGCACATGAGTGATAAGGGATAATCGTGACCTTGCTTTGACCTGTGGGCGTGTGCTTGCTTGTGATCTAATATACAGCCGTCGTCCATTTCAGCTTCACCACAGCCCAGTGCGGACTCCAGTTCTCGTCGCGGGGCGTGCGACCTGGCCTGACCACGGTGCTGGCGCGGCACCTGGACAAAAACACTATGGGCTACCTGCAGTGGCGCTGGGGCACCCAGTCCTCCATGAACACTAGCATCGTCCGCGACACCAAGAGCAGCCATTTCACGTTTGCTGTGCAGGTCTGTGGAGGCTGGGGGATTAATGATCAAACACTAACGGGTAGTCAGTTAATATATGGAAACTCCAATGACTATTGTCATTGCTAATGTTGGATATTAGCCTTAGGTGGTTCTGCCAGAGTGTCTCACAGTTCGCCAAACAGATTGGATCGTTTCCCAAAACATCACACATCGTCTTACCAGATCATCTTGATAAAATCATCGTCTTATCCGGAGTCTTCAGCAAAGTTGGCAACGACGAATGGATCCCAGACATCCACTAGCTCACACAATCCCATACCAAAGTGGGCATGGTAGATGAACCCATTCCATTTCCCTCATGGACCTAGCACCAACTCTCCAGAGAATTACGCATGACTTTGGCCCAACCATTTTTTTTAGTATATTTAAGGATGACATTTGTCCATTCGACCGATTAGTCTTGTGGATTTTGGCAACAACCCTATTTGGAATTTGGATGCAACAGTCAGTCTGTTTCCAAATTAAGCTTATCTTGTCTTGAACATGTAAAATCAGGAATATTTGACAATGCATAGAACAGTTTGATTCAGAGAATGAAGAGGTAAACACAAAAAACTATTGGATGTACCATCCTAAGGGGTAATTCTAAGTGTTTTCATTGTGGCATTTTATTCTTGTGACTGATTGCTGTGTCTGGATTACTTGTATTTGTATTTCCAGCTTGGTATACCTCTCAGTTTTGTGATGACAAGCTATCAGTACAAGTTCCAAGATGATGACCAAACCAAACTCAAAGGCTCCATCAAGTAAGTTTGAATACTCTACGGTCACTCTATGAATACTCTGCGAAGCTTGGGTAGCAAAGTACTGTTCTTCAAACATATTTTCCTTTTGCTGCATGCAACAATATTGTATTTTCTGATTGGCTGCACTGTAGATAAAATACCATGTTTAAACACATGGATATTTGTAGAAGTCCGTCATGCAAAAAAAAAAATAGAAATGAACAACCGAGTTGGGCTCCTGCCTTCATCGTTTTCATGGCATTGTCAAAAGTGCAGCTTCCAAGAAGTGGCCAAAAAAGGGTGTTTTTTTTTTTCTTTACTTTGTGTGCAAAGTCAAGCATGAAATCATCAGATAGTGACAGTCAAGTGTGAGGTCCCGGAACAGAATGGACAAGTAGTTCCGGGGTGGGGGAGCTAGTATACTAACCTACTGTGTTAGTATGTTAAAGCTGCCGGAGTGTGCCAAAGGTCCTGGAGCGTGCTCGCCCCTCCACATGAAGCCCTGCATATATTCCTGTGCAGCATACATGCAGCGTTGCGGCTGTTGACGTTAATGGTTGTCTGTGTGCAGGGCGGGCTTCTTTGGGACGATCGTGGAGTACGGCGCTGAGAGGAAGATAAGCCGACACAGTGTACTTGGAGCCACAGTCAGTGTCGGTGTCCCCCACGGCGTGTCCCTCAAGATCAAGTAAGCGTTAGAGGAACTCCACTAATCCCCGAGATGAAATTACTTTTCGCTGGTTCAGCAGGAAAAACAGTCGAAACTCTCCTAGAATGACTGAAATGAATTGATTTCACTTTAAGACTGACAGTACAGAGCTATTAAACATTGAGACATGAGAAAAAAAGCTTTACAGTCCCATTGCCTTCGGCATAAAGGAACACCCAAAGTGGTTATTTTTGCAACACATTGATGGCATCCTTCTGCTGCGACCAATTTAGAGACAGTTCACATGCAAATCCACCCGGAAAATCGCTTTTCGGGACCCACTCGGTTGTGGGTTCAGAATCTGCCCGTCCATGGCCACATTCTCTGGTCGCCGATCGCTCACTCTCCGAGGGGGTTAGGCAACGTGGCCAGCCAATCACATGAAGGGGTCGTGTGCCCCCCTCCTCCCCAGTCTGTCAGGCATCAATAGAACAAAGGCAGGCACCAGTAGGGGGCTGACACCTTTATTCCCCCTTACCTCCTTACAGCGGCCACAGCACACAGCCGGCAGTGTTGTGAATTCATGTGTCACACACGCAGGGGTGGGGGTGAGCACTGGCGTATCAAAATTTAGTTTTAAAAACTAGGCACTACCCCCTCATGGCCGCGTTAAGAACAGTGGAAACACGTTCCCATTTAACTGAACTAAACTAAACTGAGATTTGCCGAACTGTACCTTGCGTTTTTTTTTTTTTTTTTGAGGAGTGGCTTTAGTGACTGTTACCCTCTATATCCATTACTTGGATCAAACCAAATTCAACACATCAATCCCCCCAAATGGCAGATTCACTTAAATGCTACTCCTCTCTCAAATTTTGAGCAATCACTCTGAAACGTTGGTATATAGCATCTCTGGACCAAGCCTCAGAAAAGTCTTAAACCAAATTTTGATGTCTTTAATCGTTCAGCCGTGGGAGCCAATCAAATTTGGTAAAAACCTCACTAAATGGAAAGTCAGGTCATATCTTGGCAGCCGCCTGTCGGAATGTTTTGCAAATGTACACACCCCTTCATGTCTATGTATTAACACATCACAGCAAATTGCAAGACCCCAGCTCAAAAGCTCTAGTTCCACCAGCAGGTCAAATTTTTATTTACCTTTCTCTGTGTAACTTCTGAGCAGTAGCTCATATCTGGACAGCGTTTTGAGAGATTTGCCCTGCTTGGCCCCGTATCACTGCTTGCAGTTATATTTACAGATTGTTTTTCTCTCTGCAGGTTGAATCGAGCCAGTCAGACGTACTTCTTCCCCATCCACCTGACGGACCAGCTGCTGCCCAGTGCTATGTTTTATGCCACTGTGGGACCTCTCGTCTTCTACCTCGCCATCCAGCGGCTCGTCATCAAACCCTACTTGAACTCTCAGAAAGAACAGTAAGCGGATTAATGTAAACATACCTTTTTTGTTAATTACCTGCACCGGGGCGGAGCCACGAAAGAGGTTATGTTTTTGTTAGAGTTGGTCGGTTTGTCTGTCCCCAAGATAACCGAAAAAGTTGTGCACGGACGTGGATGACATTTTGTAAGTTGTTGGAAATGACACACGGAAGAATCGATTACATTTTCTGTAGCCTGTAAGTAACATAATCGTACTCAATCACCAACCTACCAATGGATCGCCGGGGCTTACCGCGGTCACGTGACCAGACTTCCGGGTCACAGGGGCCGCGGGGGGAATGCAGTTGGCATGTTTGCCGGTGGGAATACAGTGTGTATGGGTCAATCGCAATCACGCTACTCGAACACTTGCATTGATAATGGGTTGCCACACATACTGCTAGCACTAAAAGTACTAATTTTTTTGTACCATTATGCCGCAAGTTTGCAATCTCTGAGTGCGTCTAGTTTTCATAGTGATGTCTGCAGCACTCAAGTTAAGGGTGATCTATCGATATATTGAATCTCGATGAAATGAATTGCTCTCCTTGATAATGTTATGAGCTGTACATTTGATATATTCAATATGCAAGCTTGTCAAAACATTCAGTGCAATAAAAGAATGAAAAAACGGCGCAAAAAAATAACTAAATGAAAAAATAAAAAGACTTGTTGTTCGCCAGGGACCTAGAGAAGCAGCGAGAGAGCTCTGCCAGTGACATTGCCAGGAAGAAGCAGGAAGCGGAAGCCTCTGTGAGTATTTTTAATGCAGTACATATGCATCAGTAATGTAGCTTTTTTTATTAGGGGTTCAACGATTAGTCGATTAATCGGTTATAAAATTAATCGTTTTATTAAACTAATTTAATAATCAATAATCGGCAAAGAAATGATTTGTCATTATTGTCGGTAGTTTTGCGCTAATGTTTCTCCCATTTATCCACACACAGAAAATATAAAAACTTAAATGGACAGAATTGATGAAAAATATGAAATATAAAAAACTATGAAAATATTATGCTGTAAATTACATGCAATGAGTTTTTGGCAGAGAAAGTAACTTTATAGGTTGTAGTTGGTTAAGAGGGGGAGAAAAAAAAGACTAATTTCTCATAACTGTTGCTCGCTGTGAGAATTTGGAGTATTTTATATTAAAGGAAAAAAATATTCAACCGATTAATCGACTAATCGGCAACTAATCAACTATTAAAATATGGTTTAAAATAATGGCAGCCCTAATATTTAATAATATATAGTACATTTAGTAATAGTACATTTTTAATCATCTTAACAGTCTCTCGGACGATACAGCACTGATTTTAAGATCTCTTTGTGAGTGGGTGAGATCCTCTTAACTGTACTGTTAGATATGAAACGTCGCTGGAAGCCACATGCGGCCCGTGAGTAGTCTGACGTCGGCAAATCCTTGCTTCTCAAACTGTTGAATAAAAAGATTCAGACTTCAGAGGGGACGTCACAGCAAGCCAGAGATTCATGCAAAGTGGAGCTGGGGGACAGGGTCTAAATTGTATACCACCTTGCACTTTACCCTGGTATCAGTTTTTTTTAGCATAATATACATTATTTTTAAGCATCAAATTGAATTGCATGTGTCTTCAGTGTGAAGATAGGTGATCATCTACTGCTCTACTACCTCTTGTGGCCAGCCATATGTTACATGTCTATGAAAGACTATGTCTGTGATGGCCTTGGCCCTCAAGATGGCCGCAGGGTGTAATGTATGCACATCCTCGTCACTAGAGGGCAGCAGATCTCCACCAAGGCTCACTCTTGGAGGCTTTGCTGAGCCATTGAAACGCGGAGCTTGGAGAAAAGTTGTCCACTTGTCGCCCTCTAATGCAAGGCGTTGTGTCATTTTGTCCATTGACGCGGCGTCCCCTGTGCAGGTGCTGCTGATGCAGGAGTCTGTGCGCAGGATCATTGATGCTGAGGAATCTCGAATGGGTAAGACCAGAACTTATTCATGAGGCTACATTTGGGACAGGTTTTATATATTAGAGAAACACATAGAATGGCTTGTCAAACGTGTGTTCATATTATTAAGCGATCTAAAATCTGCTTTGAAAGGTGGTGATGTGGTTTTTTTATTGATCCGCCTTACGGTGCAAGAAATGTTGAAACTACTTTATCCATCCTTTTGGAGAAATTACTTGTTGGTTCAGCAGGAGAAAGAACAGATACCTTAGCAGAAAAATGCCTACTTTCCCCAATGAGGAAATTTAATTGCCATTGCGCAAAAAACAACAGACAATTCAACACAGCACCACCAACAATACAACACAGCCAAAGAACAGTTAGTCACAAAGAACACAAATGTCCAGCATATCCAGAGAGGCGTCTTATCGAATACACCGTCCATTGAAAAGTCTGATCACCGTGGGGACGAAAGATCTCCTGAACCTCTCAGTGGAGGACACAGGAACAAGAAATCTGTTTGTACATGTCATGATTTTACAATCCTTGATCCAAAAACACCTGGTACAGCATAAACACCCCCGGATCAAGGCGTGCCCTCTCTGCATGTTGTCTATTTTCTCCAGTAAAGGGCAGATTTTTCCAAGCTCCGAGTACATCAGCTAAATGTTAACATGCAGCAGATTGCGAGGGCTCGGACTAAGCGTGGCTTCGTTCCATAGCAATAAAGACACGTTATTTTGGTCAAGGGAAATAGTTGGCAGAATGAGTGAACACTTTGAAATGACTGTTTGTTTTGCAGGGGGGGCGACTAGGGCGTCCTCCCATGAAGCAGAGCAGATGTTCACTTGGTGTCACCGCAGTTCAGTGAATAAACCATTGTTTTGTCATTTGAACATGCGCCTTTTTATATTAATGACACCATTTCAATTCATTGCCCATAGCATTCGGAGCGTACCTTACATAATGCATAAGTTGCAATGAAAAGTTTGGAGCTGGCGCAGCAGTCTGGTGGCTTATGTCGTTGGGAGAGGGTTTTGTTGTTTCATCAACTTGTGTTGTCGTACAGCATACGATGCATCCATTGTACACAACAATAGGGCTCTTAATCCTTCCCTTGCCATCTCATTTGAATTGATGTCCACCAAACTTTCTCTATAAAGTGTATCTAAACATCAACTTGGTTCACCATCTCTGATTTGTACCAGAATGTGCACCAACATGTAGGGGCGCACCGATCACGTCTTTTTTGCTCCCGATCTTTTAATTTTGAGGATCGGCCGATCCCAATCTCCGGTACCGAGTCCCAATCCCCGATACAGAGTCCTGATCCTACAAACGTTGGTAGTGCCCAAACTATTTGGCACAATTGTAAATTTCAACAATCGTCAAAGTAAATAAACAATCATTTGGCATGCTCCGCGACTTATTTACCGATCCTGATCAGGACAAAATCACAAGTCCTGATCCTTGGAAAAAAGTCTGATCGGCCACCGATCTGAGGACCGGATCGGTGCACCTCTACCAACATGGGTCAGCTTGCTCCAGAGGCTTCGGTGCATTGTCTTTTCTATTGAGGCCTGGTAGTCAAGTCCTGACCATTCATAGATGTTGTCGTGGTTCGGACACGATGCCACTCCAATGAACACACAATAATAATAATAATAAACATAATAAAATGGCATATGAACAAGAAGATAAAGTGATACAGTAGCAGCCTTTTTACTTCACAAGAAATTTTGCAGTGATGTTTGAAGAGGCCGGTGCAAGTTTCTTGTTAAACGTATTCTGTACAAAATATTTAAACCTCACAGCGTGAAGATGAGGATCTCTACTTTCTATGAAACATTATAGTTAGGATTGTTTAGAATTAGGTTAAGTTTAGAATTGTTTACGTTTTCTATTTGGTGTTCTTGGCAATGACCATGGGATTTTGTCTCTAGAAGTCCTAATTACTCGAAGGGCTAAAGGTGTCTTCTGCACACTATATTACAGTTCTTTTTCCTCCTGAACCAACGAAATGTGCTTTCTTTTTTGGGATCAACAACAACTTGGCTAAAGCAGTAGCGGAGCGCTGCAACAAAGAGTTAAAAGTGCAGTAGAAGACTTGTGGACAACACAAGCTTGTTGAACTAGAGTCAGCTCTCTGTGATGACCTTTAGTGTGTCTAATTTAGCCAAGTGTACCTGACACTTTCCAGAGAGCTCTGTTTCACAGCGTACGCACTGTGGTCGCCATGACTGCCAATGAGCCCTAATTGGCTGCGGAGCATTGGTTGTCACCGCAGGTTGTTCCCAGCGAACACTGCTGTGATGCATAGAGATTCACCACTCATATACACACACAAACTACCCACACAGACAGGTGCACACATGCTCGCACACTCAATATTGCAGAACCAAAACCAAACTGCCACTACGACCCATCCGATGCTGATAACTGAATAATCACCAGAACATGTGCACCCTTACCGTGTTTCTACCAAAACTAGTTGATGCTCGTAACGGTGTCAGAAATCCCGAATATAGGGGGTGTCGTTGGCCGAGTGCTTATGGACACTGCCCCTAACGCGCCCCTATTCCTTTTAGTGGTGCTGTGTATACCACGGCGTCCGCACTGCCGCAAGTTGTCCTCCCCTCGTCAACTTGTCTGCGATGTCTACCTCCGATCTTGTCAAGCCAGTTTCTGACTTATCCTCTCCAATAAAGATGGGAAAAACTGACTGACGGGGGTAGACATTGCAGACAAGTCGACGAGCGTAGTCAAAATCGCGACACTTTGGACGCTGCAGTAGACACAGCGGCACTAACATGAATGGGGTCGCGTTAGGTGCGGTGTCCATAACCACTCGGCCAACGCGGACCCGTATCTGTCATATTTTGACCACGTCTAAGTTCTGAGATAACAATGGGATTGTCGTCAATCACCTGGCATGTTAATCAGGCTGTCTGATACACACAAAGTAGTATCCCTGCGTGCATGATCCGCATGTGGGAACGCGCGGCTTAATCGGTTGCATTGATTCCAATGTTTGCCGTTGTGACGCTCATACGGATCCCTGCGTAGTGCATGCACACACAAAGCAACCTTGCCGTCGGTGGAAATTAGGTCTCGGTTACGCAGACACGCACTTGACATGCACCCATGAGTTTCATCTGGAAGCAAGTACCATCTCCTCCTTCTAATCAAGGTGGGGTTTTTTTTCGGGGTATTCAAATTGGAAATTATGAAGGTGCATAAGCTATTTGCATACTGAAGGTGTGGGGAAACTATACAATAATATTGTGTGCTCAAGCAGCAACACTTTATATATATATATGTGTGTTGTGTGTGTGTGTGTATGTATGTATATGTGTATATGTGTATGTATAATAAAAAAATAAATATTAGAATAAAATATTATAGATTGGCTCATTACCTACCTACTGCTGTGTTACTACCATTCCTACTGATTGAGAGCTGAGACTACTGAATGAAAGTCATTTCCCAATTGGGATCAAGTGTTTTCAAAATCCAGATGGTAATAAACCATTACATTTAGAAACCAACGAAAGCCAGACATGAATTCGGTTGAATTTAGCCTCATATGTAACTGTTTTCACAATGATCCCTTTGTTTAGCTTTTCAATGATGACGCCAATAATAATTAAGGATAGACTTCAATCTGACCATCTCGTCATAGCTGGGTACCAGCCTCATAACTAGTGTGAGTGCACTATTTATCCACCAGCTATATCATCCAATGGACATTTATATTATCCTATCACATAAAAAACTTTGAAACAAACTAGGGAAAATAAAAAAGTGAAGCTGATTTTCTTCCATACTTTATGAACCTGCAACATTGCATACAATTTCACCTACTACAAAGATATCGACCTGACTGCATCGTTTAAAAGCCCAAAACAAGTTGAGAAAGCGGCTCCTAGTCTGTGGTCACCCTGGGGTCCTGAGCCAGTAAATGATCATTTCCTCGTCTGTCATTCTCTGAAACACTGTTCTCTTTCCAGCAGACTGCAGCCTGCTGCTGCGGCTGCTGGCAATGCATCTTTTATCTCTGGGCTTTGAAGGCCTCCTATTGAAGTCTTGGATCTTCTGACAATGGAAGCTTTGCCAAGTCCGAACTCTAAAGAATACGGGGCTGTTGGCCTGGCCTCAGACACAGACCGCTATATCAGCTGTTCCGCACATCTGGGGTCAACGCCAGGAATCGATGTGCACCTTTCCTCAACTTGTTTTTAGTTCTGCAGCAGCACCGAATCACCAGCGGAAAAAAGTTGTATGGCGGTACTTTTCAAGAACTGGGAAAGCACTCTTGACTAGGCTGTCGGCCAACACTCTAGCCTGACCTTGTCAGACAAAGGAGCGCCACAGTTCACAAAACGCTTCTATTATCTTTTTTTTGCGGCCCGTTCGGACTATTTTCACCTTTTTATTCAGGATTGGCTGGAAGGGGCTGAAGAAGTGGGAGGAGACATGGGACAAAGCTGTCGGTGGGTGGAAGCGAACGGGCAACTCTCCGGGCCCTTATGGCATGTGTGCGCTTTACCGTGCACCGTCTTAACAGACTCGGCTACTTCATGAATGGTGTTCATTCTGTCAAATTATGTACTAATAAATGATGTGTTTCATTTGCATGACAGGAATAAGGTTATTTAAATACCTCAACAGTTTCCGTCGCTGTTCTGCGACTTTCATCAGGAAGTGGCGTCCGGTTGGCATGGTGATGCCTCAGCTTTATCACTTCCTCGTGTCACAAACGCGTTCACCATCAACAGAGATGAAGGAGCTTACACTCTTTCACGTGTTTGGGGCGCTATCCTGCAACGGCCCACAGACGGGGGTAGGCGTGGTCAGACTGGCGGGAAACCCAGTCAGACCACGCCCACAAGGAAGTGATAAAGCTGAGGTGTCACCATGCCAACCGGACGCCACTTCCTGATGAAGGTGGCAGAACAGCGACCGAAACTGTTGAGGTATTTAAATAACCTTATTCCTGTCATGCAAATGAAACGCATCATTTATTAGTACATGATTTATTAGTACATGGTACAGAATGAACACCATTCATGAGCGTTTGGGACTCTATCCTGCAACTGCCCCTGGACAGGGGGAGGCGTGGTCAGACACGGCCGGGAAACCCTGTCAGACCACGCCCACAAGGGAGTGATAAATCTTCCTGATGAAGGTCGCTGAACAGCGACCAAAACTGTTGAGGTATTTAAAAACCTTATGCCTGTCATCCAAATGAAACTCATCATTTATTTGGACTGAGCTACTGCGGCGCAGGAGCGGGCCAATCAGAGCTTGCTTACGGAGAGCTCTGGACTTTGATAAGTGAGGGTATGTTCTTCTTGGAGTGAAGAACCTGGCGGTTGTTTGGTGGAATCATAATGGATGTGATTATATCCCTGAAACGCCGAGCGTGAGGGACATAATGGCATGTAGCGGTGTTGCGTCGGCCGCTGACGGCTCAGGCTGTTACGCATCAGCGGCTGATCCTTTGACGTCACAACCACTGACCTGTACTATGACATCACAGCAAGCATCTATCATACCACTTTGACCTGCACAGACAGACAACAACAACAGAAGTAGAAGAGTTTGCATCAGGTTTGGGAGAGAGATCCCTTTAGCAGTCGGCACCGACTGCCTACCTCTAGTTGTAATTCATATGTTGACTTGATAATGTTGTACAGAAAATGCATCACGCAAACACAGCTTTGTGATTCCAAAAAAATGTCCTTCAAAAGGCTCTGTGGTGCTCTATGCTGGCTCTTCACTGGGAATTAACGGTCCTGTGCTGTGTCCCAACCTCCAGGTCTCATCATCCTCAACGCCTGGTACGGCAAGTTTGTGACGGACAACAGTAAGAAACACGAAAGGGCAAAGGTCATTGACGTGACGGTGCCTCTGCAGTGTCTGGTGAAGGACTCCAAACTCATTCTTACAGAGGCCACAAAGGTAAAAATGACTCCATCAATGCATGTATTCATTGGTCCATGACGTAATCCAATTTGTTATCCAGTGCGCTTACGTTCGCCAGCCGGCCGGTGCGGTCTGGCGGCTAAACTGGCTTGGTTCCTTCCGTTTTCCCCTCTTCTGCTTCCTCAAATTCCGTTCGTGGCGTCTCCACTGTGCCTCCGTGATGCGCCCGCTGCTGCGGGTAGCAGGTTTTGGGGGTTGAGTGGGTCTCCGGAACACGGCGTAGTCCCATAGCGTTCCCGCTGCTGCTGGGGTTAATTCCGTTTATCCGCAAAAGTTAAGTAGAAACTCCTGGGTGTAGACGTGGGGACGTGACCGTGACGGGGGTCGATGCTGAACAAACACAGACAAACTTTGTGCACAAACAACGCAAAAGCACCATTTGTATCGGGAGCGAGAGGAGCCGCTGCGTGTGCACGCGCCGCCAACCCATTAAAAGATGGATGGGTGCTGCCCAGTAGCTCAGTCGGTTAGGCAGTGCACTGGAAAGCACGCATATGCCTTAATGGCGCGGTGAGTCGGTGGTTCGAATCCCACCACCGACGTATTTCCTGCATGTCTACCCCCCATCTTCACCTGTTTCCCCTAACCCTAATAAATAAAGCTTGGAAAAAAACAGCCTGAATGGGCTGGAAAAAACATTAAAAAAAAAAAAAAAGATTGATGGATGGGAGACTGGAAAAAAAAAAAATCATTATTTTATTCTCAGTCAAATTTATACTCCCCTGTACAGACATGCAAGAAGTCTTTGACACGGACATAATGTCAGCCCAACCACTAGATGTCACTGCAAAGGACAACGACTTCCAGTCACTTTCTAAACAATCTTTCAAACTAAATGCGATCATTGTATTCCTACTACATTTAGTTTGAGAATCCTCTGTGTGTGTTCCAGTCTGGTCTGCCAGGCTTCTATGACGTGTGTGTTGGCGAGGAAAAGTGCCTGAAGGTGTTGTACCAGTTCAGAGGAGTGATGCATCAGGTGCTGTCCGGAGATGCTGAGCCGCTCAGGATACCAAAGCAATGTAAGACAACCTGGAGACCTCCAGATAGAATACGGACTCCTAGTGTAAGACAACCTGGAGACTTCCAGATAGAATACGGACTCCTAGCTGCCTTCACCTGCCTATTCAATCAGGGTAGTTTCATATTAGTCAAGTTTTAGATTAGTCACTGTTATGCAGGGCTTTGAACCAATATTTTTTCCCAAGTGTTTTGTTCCGAACAGAAACAGAATTATAACGTTTCCGGTTATGTGTTCCACCAATAAATTGACGTTCCTGAACCGGTTAGAACAAAAAAATATTGTTCCCGGAACGGTTAATTTCGTTCCTGTCAGCTGATTAATTCTACGTAATATATGTTGGAACGAACCCACAGCGACTCGCTGCAGAAAGTCCCGCAACGATTCCTACTTCTCTGCTGCATCGTAGATTTTATTTTTGTTTTATTTTTGACGTTATCCCAAAGTGCAAAGTGCATAAAAACGGTATTAACCGGTTAATTAACATTATTTTTTATAACTGTTCC
>OMKY01049911.1:0-10733 GCA_900302395.1 Bregmaceros cantori | reverse complement strand
TCTTCCGATCTTATATATATATATATATATTTATATATATATATATACATGGGCGGGGTCCCTCCCTCCAATATATCACTACGAGTGCATGGTTGCAATTATTTTCTCTGCATTGCAAATATCATTATATATCATAATGTATACAACCAACAGCAGTTAAGGTAGCGAATTTTTTTTAACAATGTAGGCCCATTTGTATACGGATGTTTGAAGATACAATAAAATACTAGTACGGAAGTTTGAAGGTACATTACTTGTACGGAAGTTTACATTACAAGTATTGTAATGTACCTTCAAACTTCCGTACAAGTATCTTATTGTATCTTCAAACATCCGTATACAAATGGGCCTACATTGTTAAAAATGACCATTCGCTACCTTAACTGCTGTTGGTTGTATACATTATGATATATAATGATATTTGCAATGCAGAGAAAATGATTGCAACCATGCACTCGTAGTGATATTGGCGGGGGAGACCCCCCCCTCCTCCCCCATGCATTTGGGCCCGCATTCTGCATCCTACCGGAGCCAAATCCACACCGAATTCCGTCAATATAAAAACTATGGAAATCAAACGTATGTATTTGCCTCTATTTATATTGCAATGTAGTCTATGGTTATACTGAGACTATTGCGGAACTTTACATTTCTTTTACTTACTTTACGCGTATTGCAAAAGCATAATGAAACTTGCTTTCGCATTATGCTTTTAATTTGTACAGAATTTGGTAAGCCAGCTCAATACGTTTAAAATACTAAACTTAAATACTTCACACGCGCTTATTTACATAAGGTACGCGACAGCGTGTCTCCTTCTCGAGCTCGCGAGCATAAATACTTGAATGTATGCATTTTTTTTGTAATTTGGATGTCAGTTCGACTGGCTATTGCAACAGAAATGCATCCACATGATCTGAAATATAAAATACAACCATACACGTCACTGTATTTGTCTTCACAGAACGAGAGAAAATAAACCAACACAAAAACACCAAAAATATCGCATACATTAATTGTCATAATTCTAATATGTTTAGTGAAATGCACACAAAGTCGGCCATAGTATAGAATAGAATATAGGCTATTCACTGTCCGTTGGATTAATTATTAAGTAGGCCTAAGTAGAACATTTCTGTGATAGTATTGCCCTATTTCTCCTCAGACAACGGCGATCAAATTACCCAGCATTCACTTTGCCGGACTCATGGGTGATTTCTCGGCTATTAGGAGTTGCTGCTATAACATTCCATTGACGATCATTATGATATATAGGAACAGACACTTGCGCTATTTTGCGTCTCGGCTTTTAAATCTGGATTAAAAAAAATAAAATAAAACTTCACGGGCAACCTCCCCAAAGAGCAAACAGAACGTCTCGGCAGCGTGCGTACACCCGCATTTGAGAAGAAGAAAAAGAAAGATGCGAAAGAAAGAAGAAGAGAAAGTCAGAGATGCGTCAACAAGAGACGTCGTTTCATTCGCGTCGAAGTGACAGCCAATCACGTTCGGTGCTGAAGCAAGGATGCGCAGACGAACTCGCAGGAAAAAAACGTTGTCTGCTGTTATCATTAACACGCGCGCGACAAGGAAGAAAAACAGACGCTTTGGCCTTTGATGCGTCTTAATTTTCACAGATCCGTTTCGTTGCTCGGAAATTGCGTGATACAGCGTTTAAAAGTACGGTGTCCACTAAAATAACGAGCAATTGCGTGAGATGTTTGAAATGAAAAATATCAACGAGTGATCATTTAGCCGCAACTTAGACTATAGCTGACATATAGCAACGCTGAAACTCATTCATAGTATTGATCGCGCCATTTTGAAACGCTTCTTCACAATCCGTTATAACGCTACCCTTTCATTGACCATTGCAAGATGGTTATGTTATCACTGGTTAATGTGAATAATAACCGCAATACTAATAATGCTCATTATTTTCATGCTTGTTTTAATTATTCCCTTTTGTTTGTACTACTAATACCATTGCCCCTTAGCCCAGCGAGAGCAGAACCAACGCAGCGTCCACGCATCGCACATTGCTAGACGGTACATTATCGTTATATTCGCGTGCGATGCGTGGACGGCTCATTGGTTCTGGCTGGCCAGGCTAATTGCCACACCCTTAATACAACAACATTAAACATGTTAAAAATAATGAATAACATAATCAATTCATTTTAAATAAATTAAATAAATTATCTTGGGTACGACAAACCCGAGATATCACAACTATATTGGTGTCGAAGAATCCTGATTTATGATCGGTCACGTTTTGTGTTGCATGTAGAACCAGTCCCTTATCCAAGTATTGGATCATATAGCATCATATAGTATTTGATAAACTATTAGGGTCTCTTGACAAGCAGGTATTTAACTATGGTTCAACATTATTTCACATTGCAGAACTTCCTCCGACATGTAAAGTTTTAGTAACATTTGGCATCAGTTGTTGTCGGTGTGTGCATCCTAAAAAAACCTTTGAACAGTCAAGTCAGGACAGTAAAATCAAAAACTGTGTCCGAAAACGCTCCCTATTCCCTATACAGAGCACTATATGGAGTGCAAGCCTCTTTTCTAGGGGTGTCCAAATTCTCCATGTACCTTATATAGTGCACTCAAAGTAGTGCACCATGCACCGCGAAAACTAGTGAGCATCAATGTACCCTAGTCCAAGCAATACAACCCATAATGCATTGTGACCTAAACACAGTTTAGGTTACCTAAACTCCAAAAAAAAAGGTTCAGCGGGAGTAAATAGCGACTGACCACGGCAAATAGTTATAAATGTAAGTACTTTTGACTTTTTGCGATGATTGTTGAATTTTATAAGTCCCTAATGTTGAGTGCACTCAACCAGGCCGAGATCGAGATTGATTGAAAATCTCCTCTTTCCTCCAGTCCTCCATTAAAGGAGTTCTGTTGACCAATCAAAATAAATTAACACCAACAACAACTAATCAAAAACTGTAGGTATTTTTCCAACTAGAGATCGAGATTGATTGAAAATCTTGATCTCGTCTTTCTTCTTTCTAGTTAGGTAAATAGCTGCTATATTTCTTAAAGCAAAATCTAAAAACCAAATCACTTTGTGAAGCGTCTTGAGGCAGCTTCGGCTGTGATTTGGGTGCTATTTTAAAATCGAGTCGAAACTCGAAAAGTCGAGTTGAGTAGGTGAGCGCTATGTAGAGAGCATGGGATAGGAAGCGATTTCGGACACAGCCAAAGATTCAGAGGATAGATACTTTTTTCATCGTTCCCACGGAGGAATTACATCTTGTTGGCTCACCATGAGACAGACCAGTGTAATAGGCTTAGGCAGAACGCCATTAATAACAAGTTATGAAAAGATCCATGAGTGAGAGAGCAGAACGGATCCACATGTCATCATCACTGTACTTTCTAATTACACTCGACATAAACCACCTCCTAAAGCACTCAGTTTCACAACACAATGATAGTCCTTCTACTACGACCACTTTTTGGTTCAGACAATATGTCATGAAGATGATATGAAATGTTCTATAATATTTTATTATATTTTGACTGCATGATATTATTACCGCACAGCGGAGCAGGTTATGTTTTTGGTCTCGTTGGTTTGTCCCCTGGATAACAGAAAAAGTTGAGCACGGATCTGGATGAAATTTTCCAGAGTTGTTGAAAATGACGAAAGAAAGACGTGATTACATTTTGGTGCATTTCTGTAGCCTATAAGTAACATAAGTCATACTTCATTATTATTAATGGGTGAACGATCCCTGTTCGCCATAGTGGCGTCTCGCTCCCGAGGCACATTTAGTCTCCCAAACAGCCGATGCCAGTTTTGACCGGTGGTGCCATTTCCAAACGTTTCCGATCGCGTTCGGGATGTTTCGAAATTAAAACATGGTCTGTGTTAAACCAAGAGCCTTTGGACTGAATTAAGACTGCCTAACACAGACATGTTGTTAAACAGAACCAGTGTAATTGACGTGTCAACCAGTATTTCAGGACTGTCCGAGATATCTCATCTGTGATTAGAAAACATAGCTCTAGAAGCCAAACATTCTCAACTCAATCCTGCTCAATGAACACAGGAGGAATAAGTACAAATTGTAATATGGGTCACTGCCTAATGACACCTAAACTCCAGTGTCTCTGGCTCCTCCCTAAACTAATGAATGTCAGTGAAACTATGGTAAAAGTAAACTATGGTAATGTGTCTAACATTAAGTTCAAATGTTCAACACTACATTTCATTGTCCCACCTTAAGCAACGGTCTGTTCCTCATTAGGAAAAAAGGCCCCACTTTAGGAAAATCCATCCCACTTCAATGGATATTGTACGCAACTCATAACAAAATTGAGTGTCTCTGGGCAGGCAAAGTTGGAAGTGCAACATGCTGAAAGGTTAAAAGGCCATTCCCTGGTAAGAGCTAAATGGAGGCGTTCGATTTGAGACAGTACTGAACTGCGTCTCCCTCTAGTGCAGGGGTTCTCATAGAAATTACTTGCGTATTGCTACCTCAGCAAAATATTACTCAAGTAAAAGTCAAAAGTAGTCATCCAAATAGTTACTCAAGTAAAAGTAAAAAAGGACTCCACAAAAAAGTTACTTAAGTAGCGAAAGTACTGAGTAACTTTCAGTAAAAAAAGGGCATATTTTCTTTTCAAAATTAAATTGAATGACCCTTGTTGATTTACAATCCCCAGAGCGAGAGTGCCCGAGAGTGAGAGAGACCAAGAGAGAGAGAGCACGAGAGATATGACGTCAACATATGTGCCAACAGTTCCCAACGGGTGTCGCTAAAGACCAAGTTAATGTAACAAGTAGCAGATTGCTGACATCTAAGTACAAAGTAGTTTTTTTCACCTCAAATTTACTCAAATAAATGCAGAAAGTAACTTGTAAAAAATGTAAAAAAAATTGTAACAGAGTAAAAGTAATGCATTAATGCCCATCTCTGGCAGTCACCCTGCATTACGTGTATTACTGTGGGTGTTGGCGTTGTCCGTGGTGCCAGCCAATCAGAGCTACTTCGAGGCAGTTCTCTCTGCGAGACGATATATGGGCGGAATTTGGTACGTTACGTGACCAAGAAGCGCCGTCGTCACTTGCTCCACCTACTGTTCTCTCTCTCTCTTCCTGGCATTTGTCCCATTCATTTGGGGTCCGCCGCGCTCGTCAGATCCTTCCATCCTGACTTGTTGATGGCCAGTTCCGCTTTGACGCCCAGTTCCTTCATGTCATCATTTATTGTGCCAGTCCACCTTTCTCTTGGTCTTCCTCGTTTTTTCTTTGTTGGAGCTTGAAATTCTTGGACAATTCTGCATACATGGTCCGGTATCCTCCTCTGTACGTGGCCGAACCACCTCATCCTGTTTTCTCGCAATTTGTCCTCGATTTTTTAGCACCCTCATCCTTGCCCTTAATTCTTCATTTCTGATCTTGTCCTTATGTGTCAGTCCCAATGACCAACGTATCATTTTCATCTCTGCTGTTGCCATTTTTCTTTCACCCTGCTTTGTTGACACCCGGAATTCTCTGCCGTAGAGCATTGCCGGCCGCACAATGGTTTTGTAGACCTTTGCCTTCAGTTTGTTTGGCTTTTTTCAGTCACATAGGACTCTTAGGCCGCCCTTTCATCCGCCGACTGTGCTGTGATTGGATAACTTTGATTTTTATAAAATAATACTCCCCCCCCCCCTCCACCACATGCCACACCATTTTCAAGCTTGAGACCAGACCCAATGTTCGTTCTAGTCATGTGCGAAGCGTGGATGATTCGTTGGTTCTGGCTAACCTTTCGTAGATGTTGTCACCACAATGTTTCATGACTCCACTGTTGATTGTTGCCATTATTGTTTTGAGTGATGTGTGAGTCTGCAGAGTTTATTTTCTAGGTGATCTTTGAGGTGATTTGTCATCTACCGCATAATGTGGTTCTGGAATGTTTTGATTGTATTACACAACTTTATCGTCCAGTTTATGCATTCACTGTCATACAAGGACACAGATGAGCTAAGACAAGATACTTTATTTCGTCACACATGCATCCACAGTGAAATTCTTCCTCCGCATTTAACCCATCCCTGAGGAGCGGTGGGCAGCCGCGGTGCAGTGCCCAGGGGCCAACTCCAGATTCTGAGCCAGTACCTTGGCCAGGGGCACTGACTGTATCAGGCTAAATAGAACATGTTTTTGGTGGTGGGGGTGCCCGGAGGAAACCCACACAGACACGGAGGGAACATGTAAACTCCTCACAGAAAGGACCTGTCCAGGTTGGGAGTTGAACCCAGAACCTTCTAGCTGTGAGGCAGCATTGCTAACCACTGCGCCTCCGTGCCAACCAGTGCCCACTAGCAGGATATATATGTATTTTAGGAAAACTGAATTGTATTTTGAATAACGGTGTTCAGCTGTATTCTTTCACATGGTTTAAAAGCAAGTTAAGCTGAAATATGTTCTTCCGTGGTTTTAGCAGAGTCAAGACATACAAACCTTGCCTGGATGTGGAGTTAACTTGAAAAACGTATGTGGAAGTGATTAGATCCTAGATTTTATTTTCACCGCCTCTTGGGTTTAAAAATTACTGCCAGAGTAAGTGCATGCCAGGGCTCCCAACCCGTTCAAGGAACGAAAACGAAAACTGAAAACAAATTTTACAGAATTTTACAAGGAGTGGAAGCGGAAACTAAAAAAATATTTCTTCACCTGTTCCGGAACAGAAACGGAACATTATGAAATCCACAAAACCGATTCAAAACGTTGTTTTTTTTTCCCCTTCTTTATATATTTTAACATATCCTATGTCTGGGAGTCATCAGGCCCCATGCTTCTGGGGCTCCATCTTGTGGACAGACGAGGAAGTGAATGTAATGGCGTTTAAAACCCGGTTTTCACTTTAATACAGCTTGCACTGAAGTCCACCAAATATATTCTTTATAAACTATATCTAAATGTAACATTGAACAAAATATAAGGAACTTTAAGAACAAACCAAATTTTTGCGTTCTGAGCCGGTTCAGGATCGATATTTCGGTGGCGGAACGGTTCAGAGAACAAAAACGTTAAACATAGGCCTGCTTGAACAGTTTGGAACGGAACGCTTTAAAAATAATTTCGTTTTCAAGCCCTTCAAGCCAATTTTCCGATGACGTTTTCATTCAACTCGATGAAAATTCATGCTGATCCGCCTCTCTCTTCTAGGTGTGGTTCCAGAACGCACGGGCAAAATTCCGGCGGAACCTTCTACGTCAGGAGAGCGGCGGCGGGGACAAGCCGTCCGACGGTTCGGTGCTGGCGGGCGGCACGCCGTCCGGCCCCGTCTCTGAAATCTCAAATGGCTCCATGAGTCCGCCCAGCGGCACGCCCGCTACGCTCACCGACCTCAGCAACCCCAACATGCCCACCGTCACCTCGGTACTGAGCGGTGGACCCATGGACATGCACGAATGCCGCAGCCCCTCACAGACGACACTCACCAGCCTCTTCTGATAGAGGGCGCTGTTGGAACTGTTCCACACTACATACACTTGCTCACTGACCGCTACACACACACATATGTTCAAAACATGTGCTACCACGTGAAAACATTCTGTGGTAAAAATAATATTAAATTATGTCATTTTAATATAAAAAATAAACATAATGACTTAAAGGTGCAGTAGCTGATATAATGTTCATGAAGTACCTATGGAAAGTATATAAAACTGGACACTGCGTTCGTTTTGATGTCGGTGCCTACTTCGGTTGGTATGTGGGTAGCCTAGTCTCCTAAAGCCGAGGCCTATGGGAATTCCAATACAAATATTCCAATCTTAGCAGCCTGTTTTAACCTATTTAAAGATCTTTCCTAATTGATTTTTGAAAAGTGTCAGATTTGGCATTAATATTTAGCGGACAGTACCACCGGAAGAAGTCGCGTGTGGGGTGTCTCTCTCTCATATACTGCATAGCTCTCTCTATCTCTCCTTGTCCCGGATATACGGGTACTTTCAACAATACCGGCACGCAGTCGGCGGCACAACCCGAGTTTGATGAAAGCAATGGGATGACGTCATGCATGCTGCGTCTACTTTATATACAGTCTATGGAAGTACCATTCAGACACTTTCGTCACCACCACTAGGTGGTGACGAATAGTGTTTGGGGGGGCGGGTGCTTTGCAGGCAACGTTGTGATTGGTCAACTTATAAACTGACCAGAGATTTGGCAAATCAGGATGAGAATGGGTCTTTGATCTCTCTGACCGCCCCTCGGCATTCCGATTGGACCGCTTGCTCTGAGTGAGAATAAATAAGAATATTCCGTAAAACTATTCAACAAAATCTCAACTACTGCACATTTAAGGCCCATCGATGGATGATGCCACAATGAAAATGAAAAAAAAAAAAACGATTGATGTGCCGTCCCACATCTCATTTTGATCCAAACCTTGTGAACGTAATGCGATGTTAATTGGAAGAGTTTAAAATTGATACATTCAAATTTGACACAACCCTAGCATACAAGCATATATACATTGTGTACACATGCTTATATATACATGGAAACAGAAATAATAGATTACGCTACACACACCCGGACACACACAGGTGCATTCACACACCCATTTACACTATTTAAGAAACACACAGACACATCTATTCAGATGGAGGTCAACATTACGACAATTACCATGTGATTACCAGTAATTACTAGTAACTACAAAGTCTTCCATGTAGCTATCTCACCATCAAGTAATTCCAAAATGGACTTAGGGACACCTTTGGGGTTGATTTACCCTTTTGCAGCATGTAATTCATTGCAAGTCTGATAAGTAATAATTCTGGTAATTAAATGGTAATGATTGTAACCCATTTTGGAACCGAACCCAAATAATTCTCAAACATACAAACATAACCACTTGCAAACAACAATGTAGGCATTCACACACATACACAGTTACATAGACAAACGCACACAAACACACAAACACACACACACACCCGGCACATATACCGGCCCGCCCTGAGCCTCTCTATAGCCCTTCAAACTCCTCCATGCTGCTGCTGGCCTCCATAGGCAAAGAGCGAGGAAGACATTTCCCACCCCAAGAGCCCTCTGACCCGACCACCCTCACCCTCGCTGTCGACCTGTGCACATTTCGCTACAAGTGGAGAGATATAAAAACGATGATGACTGATCTGTTAAATCTCAACACAAGGGACTGGATAGAATGTTTTCTAAATTTAAAATGACAGTAAGTAGGGGTGCACCTATCACATTTTTTTGATCCCGATTCGATCCTTTGATTTTAACGATCGGCCGATTCCGATCTCCTACACCGAGTCCCGATACCAAGTCCTGATCCCCGATACAGAGTCCCGAGTTCTGATCCTGGAAAAATTGGTAGTACCCAAACTATTTGGCACAATTGTCAATTTCAATAATAGTCAAAGTAAATAAACAGTCATTTGGCTCCCCAACTCATTTACCGATCCTGATCGGGACAAAATCACGCGTCCCAATCCTTGGAAAAAAGTCTGATCAGCCCTCGATCACCGATCTGAGGATCGGCTCGGTGCACCTCTAAAAGTAACTAAAATTAACTCCATGACATGGCAGTACCCCGGGTAAGTTAGTTAGCTATAGTTACCAGTAACCTCAGCAACTGATGCAGAGTCTGGGATGGTCCATTTCTCCTCCGCGGAAGCAGACAATTACTTTTCTCTTTTGAGAGAAGAATTTTTAATCCATTATTTATTCTCTGTTTGTGCCAGATGTGTACACATACAAATATGGACTTTGGTCAGACTTCTGTAAAAGTCATTGGCACTTGAAAAGTAAAGACTCATTGAAGGCGAGTATTTGATGGGCTTTTTTGAATATGCTATTTAAAATTTTTAATTATTAGTAATTCTTCTTTTAAAATGTCTCAAATATTTAATTGAAGTTGTATTTAAAGGTGCTCTAAATGTCACAAAACAAGATCCCCTTACCTCATTAAATGTTAAATGTGTGCATACTGGTAAAGAAATTAAAATTGTACAGCCGCAGTGTGGTTTCTGGTGCTGCGATTTAAAACTTGCAGCTGAACACATGTAGCAGAGCTAACAGCTGCTAATGCCTTAGCATAACTCGCTCGCCACATGGGACCCGGCAAGGCCGCAGTGCCCTCTACCGGTGGCCTCCGGAACTACAGCGCTGCCAATATTATAATTACATTAAGTGTGCCAATGATTCCCAAGGACGTTTTTACTGAAAATCATTAACAGTTCATAATCTTTAAATGTCTTTGGAGACTTTTGTAATGAAGCCCCAAATTGACCTCAAGTCAATTAGAATGAGAGTTAACTAACAATTGGACGCTAGATAAGAAAGCGAGCCAGGACCACCATCAAAACAGCAACTTACACACACACACACACACACACACAGACAACCACACACCCACAGTCACATAAATACACAGTATATTGTATGATACACACTCGCACACACACACACACACATACAGACACACTCACACACACACACACACACACACACACACACACACACACACACACACACACACACACACACACACACACACACACACACACACACACACACACAAAGACACAGACGCACACAGACCCACACACACACAGACAGACCCACACACACACATACACTTACACACTCATATCACACACACAAAGACACACACACACATATGCACTCATATCACACACACAAAGACACACACACACACACACACATG
>OMKY01049873.1:0-10489 GCA_900302395.1 Bregmaceros cantori | reverse complement strand
AGACGGGCGGACAGGCAGCCAGGCAGGTAAGTGAGCCGAGGTAAGGTCGGGCGTGCTCAGGGCTAGGACAGGCAACGTCGACTGACGATCCGACAGGGAGTGGCGGAAGCGGAGCGCCTTTTATAGGCTGGCGGGTGATCGGGAATGGGAAGCAGGTGTGTAGTTGGGACTGGTGCACACCGGGAGTGTGGCGCATGACATTGTTGATCTAATTAGGAGTAGGTTGTCTTGATAGATGTATGTTTTGTTGATCTAATTAGGAGTAGGTCGTCTTGATAGATCTATGTTTTGTTGTTCTAATTAGGAGTAGGTCGTCTTGATAGATGTATGTTTTGTTGTTGTAATTAGGAGTAGCTCGTCTTGATAGATATATGTTTTGTTGTTCTAGTCAGGACAATGTGCCGTGTCGGGGGAGAATTGTGCTTTGGTGATGACGGCATTTAGTAGCTCCTCCTCTTCCTGGATGGTGCGAATGTAAATCACCAGGGACCAATCAGCACTCAGGAAGCCTCCTGGACCAATCAGGACTCAGGAAGCCTCCCAGACAGACTGCATTACTGAGGATGGGCTGTGAGTGTGAGAGAGGTCGAGTGTGTGTGTGTGTGTGTGTATCTGTGTGTGAAAGATGGGGAAATCCCTTCTCCAAAGCCGCATCCTCCTCTTGCATCCGCACAATTATAAGAGTGAACAGTATACTTGCTGTAGCCTTCTACAGGGTTGCAATCTAAAATACATTATCTTGTATTAATTATTAACCGATACTGTGTCACTTTCTTTATTGTTACATGTTTTATTTTGTTGTTATTAATGTGTGTACACTGCTACACTGTGGCAAATAAAGTTTACTCTGGTCCTGATGGTCTTGATTTGATTTTTATTTCGCAGAAACGCGGGGTCTAGGGGATGTAATCATTTTGCAGGGCCCGCCACTGCGCAAGATCCTTGGTGTCAATGCGATAACTTTTGAACAGTTGGGTGGATTTGTCCCAGATTTGGTGTTAATACTCTAGGGTCATGAACTGATTTTGGAAGCCAAAACTTATAAGATGGCTGAATTCAAGATGGGCACATTTTTTGTTTGGTCCATAATTTCTGACTAGGTGGATTCCCTGAATTTCGTTAGCTTTGTTTTCACAATAGTTGTTTAAGATGGTTTTAAGCAGGGCTCCGAACCGGTTCAAGGAACAAAACCGGAAACCGAAAACGAGCAGAATTTTACGCAATTTTACAAGGAGCGGAAACGGACCAATATTTTGGTGGTGGAACAGTTCTGAGAATGAAAACGTTAAACATCGACCTGCCTAAAAATAATTTTGTTTTCAAGCCCTGGTTTTAAGATAAATCATATACATTTAATTTCATAAAGCATACAATCTTTCAAGGTGACTGACTTTTTCTAGTATCTGTACTTTTAGCAGTACTTTGTTTTCTGTGAATATTTTTTTACTTCTACTCAGTAGATTTATACCAAAAATATCAGTACTTCTACTCCTTACTTTTCTTTTTTTTTCTGCATTGACAGAAAAGGTAGGACTACATGTATAGCGTGAATGAGTCAGTAGGGGGCGGTACTCTGAGTGCACTGAGTACAGTAGCAGTTAATACGTTGTAGAGCCCTGCACTCCCGCGGGAGTCCCGAGTTGCGGGACGCGGGACAAATATTGAAAGCTCATTGCAGGTGCGGGCGGGAGCAGAATTAAGCCGCAGTCCCGCAAACTAAAAACATTTTAATATTTTAAAAGTTATATATATATATATATATATATATTAGCTCCGCGAGTCTCCACCGGCATGCGGCTTCTCTTCGACCAATTTGGATCGAATACTTATAGCGTTTGTATCTGATTCCAATCTAACTGTGCGTTCAAACCAAACGCGAATTGGGCTTCCAGAGCGAATACATTTCGTGTAAAGTAAACGGTTAGGGCTTCTTGGGCGAACTGAGCGGCGCGTCTTAGGCGTCATGCGCCGCTCGTGCCTCATCATGTCATGTGACTTGAGCGAAGCACAGCAAACAGCAGATACGAGTTGCTGCTGACTGGGCTGGGGAAATTTCACCGAGAGACTACACGGTGGTGTTCGGGAATGGGAGAGGCTTGTAAACGGAGGAAGCAGCGAGGGCCCTGTCCCTCCACCTCACGGAGCTCCGAAGGGACGGGAACCCCTCACTGGGGGAAGGGAAGCGCGGGCGCCGGGAGGAGACGTGCGGCGGTTTGCGTCCGCTCCACCTGTAGAGAGTAGAGAATAGAGCGTGGGAGCCCTCAGTAGAGGGGGTGACGGATAGCACGGGCGCTATTACGAGCCAGCCGGGCGGGTGTGGTCCCATCTGACATAAGTGTATTGTTTTTATTAATATTAAAGATTAAACCACAAATGAGTTCCTTTAACGTTACGAGTCGCCACATCCTAGTTAATGCTTTTACTGAATTGACGTGCTTTGATAACTGCATTACCTCGGACACGGCGACTCGGAAAGTAAATGTAACGCAGCATATCATTGTCCGGCCCTGGGGAGCGGGAGGATGACAATGAAGAGCCACCGCACAAACAGCAAGGCTTGCTTTGTATTGTATATTGAGTACTCATTCCACATATTCCCTCCTTTCACTGACAAGGGAAAGGCACTTGCTGCTGTAAGCCACGGGTGCCGCCTACGAGCTGGAGAGTGGGAAATTTAAATTTTGCCGCTTGCGCGGTTTCGCTCTTGCCGCTCAACACATGCCGCTATAAAAAATGAAATTGCCACGCGCGTTACAAGCTTCCAAAGCGAATTTTTCCCGCCCAGTTCGCGTTTGGTTTGAACACACAGTAATGCCTACCATTCCTGGTCGCGCCGCTCGTTTACATTTTAAATAAAGTTGCGGATGTGTAAAATCGCAAAAAAACAGATTCCGTTCTGCTCTTCCGTGTTCGGCTCTGCACTCCCGATCATGACTGAAGAGGAGACTCAGCAGAGCTCATCTAGTGGAAAAATATACAATACTTCAGAAGTAAATGCTGGTCTAAAGAGTGGTGTATTCACCGTGCAAAAATCTGAACTCGGAGTCGGAAATCGGAATCCTGCGGGAGTTGCGGGCGGGCGCGGGACAAACTATTTTAGTTGCGGTCGGGAGCGGGACTAAAATTACAATTCTTTGCTGGACGCGGGCGGGCGTGGGACTGAACACTGCGGGAGTGGGCGGGCGCGGGACGGGAAAATCAGTCCCGCGCAGGGCTCTAATACGTTGTTTTCATTTAGTGTCTGTGTGTGCCCCTCAAAAATATATATCGCCTGTAGTTAGTGGGTTAAGGCACATTTAGGTTTTGTACTTAGTACTTTATACTTTGAAAATACTTTTGAGCACATTTTAGAGCATTTACTTTTTACTTCCAAAATACTTTTTGAGTACATTTCTCAGCCTGTACTTTTTACTTTACTTGAATGGATATTTGAATCAGTACTTGGTAGTCTTACTCAAGTTGTTTTTTACAAATGTATTTTACTCTTACTCAAGTAAGAAATCCCGGTACTTTTGCCATCTCTGATAATAAGGTATATTCATCTCAACACGATAACTTTTGAACAGATTTATTTGATTTTGGGGGTCAACACTTACAAGATGGTTGAATTCAAGATGGCCAAATTTTTGTTTGGTTCACAACTTCTGACTGGTGAATGCATTTGCCCCAAATTTCTCTAGCTTTTTTTCACAATAGTTGCATTAAGATAAAACATATAAATTTCATTTCATATGAAGTGTTAAATCTGTCAAGATGGCTGACTTTTTCCTATGTGTGATTGAACCTGCCAGCAGATGCAGTGGAACAAAACTCAACTAATTTTGTACTAGCCATTGGTATCAGCTATACCCCATAATATTATATATTTTACCATACAGTGGTGGATATTATGTAAAGTGGATTGCCCTGATGGTGGACATTTTCACCCGTTAGTTTCAATGAGGGAAAATGTCCCACATTAAGGCAATCCACCTTATTCATAGTTGCATACATATAACTAGAAGCACTCAGAGAGTGTAAACCTGCGCCAAAATCACAGTTTGTAACAGTTGTCAAACTATGACGTTATTTCTAGGCTACGGAAATGCACCACTTGTTCCGTTTGTCATTTACAACAACTGTACAAAATGTTATCCTCATCCGTGCATAACTTTTTCACTTATCCTGCTGACAGACAGACAAAAACAATACCTCCTTGGCAGAGGTAATGATATAAAATTAAATCACTTGTTCCGTTTGTCATGTCCAACAACTCCGATCCGTGCGTAACTTTTTCAGTTACCCAGGTGACAGACAAACCAATCAACCAACCAACTCAAGTGTGTGCGAGTGTGTCTGTCTGTGCTGGTACGTGTGTGTAGTTGTGTGGATTATGTACATGAGAACGTGTGTGTCTGACTCTGAGCAGGTACGTGTGTGTGTCTCTCTATGTGTGTGTCGGTTTCCCTTTCCTATACCCCGACAGGAAATGTTTTTAAGGCACTGTGTCCAGCGGGGGTCCCCATAGAGTGATTACTGGAGTCTAGAGTGAGACTCAGTGAAAATTATTCACTGGAAAGCGTGTGAATTTCAGGGTGTGTTGCTGTCTTTGGACACGCATCACTTGTTTGAAAAAAGAAAAAAAGGAATCTAGGTTTATTAGATAGGGTGGATTGCCCTAATGTGGGTCCGTTTTTGCAGCTTCCTAATGTGGGACAGTCAGTTGGATAATGTGGAACAGTGTAATGCAGTGTTGAACAGTTGAACTTAATGTTAGACACATTACCTAGATTGTTTTAGTTCCACTGACATTCATTAGTTTAGGGAGGAGACAGAGCCACTGGAGCTTAGGTGTCCCACATTAGGCACTGCAGTGGCCCACAATAGGGCAATCGACCCTACTTTAGTAATGCTTTCTTTCAAAGTGATTCAAATTAACATGTAAATGCATAGTAATTACGATGTAAGTAACTGCTATTCAATTAGAAGGATACCCCCTGGTCATTATATGGTAACTAATTTATAGATTACTGAGTAAGTACACGTTCAAGATCCCACAATTAATGCATTATCAGTACATGTTAATATAATGGGAATAAAGCTTACTAGTTTACTTACAAGATTACACAGCCCAATTTCTGTCCATGGGAATATCATACTAATAATATAGTATTTACTATACATATTTATGGTAATTACTATGTTGTTAATTAGAGTCAATGTAAAAGGATGGGTTACCAATACTTGTTAATTCAGATTGGGAAAATAATAGTAGACTTCCGCACTAACTCACCTATAACAACTAGCAAAAATATGTCATATACAGAGATGGCAAAATTACCAAGATTGCTTACTTGAGTAAAAGTAAAATACATTTGTAAACAACTCGAGTAAGTCTTGCAAAGTACTGATCCAAATACCTACTTGAGTACAGTAAAAAGTACAGGTTGAGAAATGTACTCAAAAGTATTTCTAAATGAAAAAAGTACAGGCTCTAAAATGTACTCAAAAGTATTTTTGAAAGTGCAAAGTAATAAAAATAAATTGGTAAATAAAACAAATTACAATTTAATGTTAATTTGTCAATGATACTGTTTGAATACCTTTGTTATTAAAATCCTTATATTAAAATGCTACTTATACTAAAATACTATTATTATTAAATATTAAATACTAATATTAACCCATGTTAACTTATTAACTGGTACTGAACTCAGTGCATTACCGCCCCCTACTGACTAATTCAGAATATACATATCGCCATACCACGTTGTTGCGCAAAAAAAGTAATACGCTTGTTTTTGGAAAAGTAAGAAGTAGAAATACTGATATTTTTGTTAAAACTATTCTGATTAGAAGTAAAAAGTAATCAGAGAAAAAGTACTTCTAGAAAAAAGTACTTGAGTATTTGAAAACAGTACTTCAGAATTTGTACTTGGTTACTTGCCATTTCTGGTCATATATAATATATCAATATAAAACCTTACATGAATGACAATGGAAAAGCCAACTGGAGGAGAAAAGTACCCAAATGTCATCATTGTCTAATAATAAAGTATAATAATCATAAGCGTACTGGACCTTCTAAAGCTTGGGTCTCAATATGACATAATATTGAAGAACATGAACAGTAACAACAGCAACAACAACAAAAAATCAAGTTTCTACCTCACGATTCACAGCAGAGACACACAATAGGAAACCAGAACATCAAAACAAACATCAGCTAACAATGGGGTTGTTACAATATACAACTCAAGAGGTAAAAAAAAACAACTTATGGGGTGGGGTGGGGTGGGGGGTGCACAAGATATAGCCCTGCAGGCCACATTTGGCCCCTGGTACCATTTTGAGACCACTGTTCTGAAGAGTTCAAATAAAGCGGAGCAGAGGTGTACTCGATGGAATCTACGCGTTCTACAATGCTTACCTCATTGCCATCAGTTTGGCATCAAGAGAGTCACAAACTCAGCGTCAATGTATGTTCAGCATAGGGGAACACACTCTACTCTTTGGCTATATCCACATGGGAGGAAAACAAAATGAAAACGAGGAAACGCTCCAAAAACGAGTACAGAAATGCGTTCACAAGGAGTGGGTCTGTAAAGTAGAGCATAAAGTGTCTGAGGGCGTATTCAAAGCAACATGTTTATCCCGGGTCCGACTCGTTTTAACCGAGATGGAACTTGTTCGAGCGTGCGCTACATCGTCCGAGACAAGGTGTGTGTGTGTGTGTTTGTGTGTGCACACACGCACAAGCCCATGGCGTGAGCGTGTCAACAGCATTTGACGTGCCAACTCTTTCTTTTTCTCCTGTCCACCTCCATCTCTCTGGCATTATTCAATTATTATTATCATAATCAATATTTTATTATGGTACTTTCTCTTTCTCTTCGTTTCCGATATTTTAACTGTGGTCCGCGAATGCGCCCACACACACACAAAAATGTTCCACTGAAAGGCTGCTCTGGTTGTGTCCTTGTCCCACTTTCTGAATGGCTACCATTCATCCAATCAGCGAGCGACTGCAGAATACATGTGGAGCTGTTTACAAATGTATCTTGGGTGTTAAACACTGCGTTTGAATACACCCGCGGGAAGCAACCCGCGCTGCTTCCAGAAAGAAACCCGCAACAAATTCAGTTTGAATACAACCTGAGTGACCAGTGCTCCATATCTCCCACGGCTACAACTTAGCGCAATGTTGAACACCTTTCTACATGACACAGTGGTAACCACCCAATGCATTGGAAGAGTGTTTTCAAGTTGCTGTAGAAGACTCAGATCAGGCCTGTGATCTTCAGGACTCTGTTCACGGCTGGGACCAGGCGAGTTCGGTATAACAGCAAGCGAGCATCCAGAAACAATTCTTCTGACTTTGGTTTTTCCTTCTCGTAGGGTAATCTGCGCAAGACATGAGTAGCATTCATTAAATAGTATGTTTGCATTACCATGTGTCTCTGCTCATAAGGTAAAATGTCTTCTCTGACTAGAAGACTGGTCTTCTAGACTCCCGATGCCAGTGCACTTTGCTGTGTTCTGACTTAATTTTAAACTTGTCTATTCAGTATGCCTATGGTGTTATTAAAAAAATGGTGGTAACTTGAACGGGTGAATGCAACTATCCCATTGGTCCAGAAGAACACGTAATCAGATCGGTGAATGACAAGTTGTATTTTGTCAGTATTTAAAATGCCTTTTATTTTCATTGTATCACCAAGTGGGTGGATTGCCATAATGTGGGCCACTGTCTAATGTGGGACACGTAAGCTCATGTGGCTCTGGCTCCTCCCTAAACTATGAATGACGGTGAAACTATGGTAAAAGCCAACTGTTATGATTCCTGGTGGTAGTTCTAACAACTACCAACATAACATGCAATATGAATGTAGAAATGTATGGTTGCATGTAAAGGTGCATGCTTCGTGTACTGGAGTTTCAGTGAACTCGCTTATTGGGCCCGCGCCCATTCTTAGCCAATTTCCCACAATAACAATTGCCTAGGAGAGTGTTGTTTGAACTCTCACAACACGCCAGAGCTACTGGCAAAAATAACATCAGAATGAATGGAGGCTCACGAGAATAATAATAATTTAGATCATTACAGACTGACCGCATATGTGAATAAGATTGCATCTAACTTTAACACCTGCCTGTCGCCAGAAACCATAACCGGAAGGTTTTAAGAGGCAGAGTGATTATACTCAGCCTCTGAATCCAGGATAATGCAAGCAGGCCGAGTCGACAAATGCCTGCACCTATATAGGGTGAGCCACAGGTGGTAGCAGTTAGCCAGTTGGCCTTACACTTCTTCGTGGCGCAACCCGACTGCAAGGCAAGCACCCAGTGCTTTAAGAGGAGCAATAGTGCCCCCTACAGCAAGCCTTCGGAAGCGCTGCCGCTAGCTAGCCCCAAGAAAGCGGCACAGCACACAACACAAACTATAGTCATGTGTCTAACATCAAGTTCAACTGTTCAACACTAATTTGACTGTTCCACTTTAGGAAGTTGCAAAAAATCTCAAAAATGTGAGATTTTGTTGGCAAAGCGTACAGGGTTCTCTTCAATCCAAAAATATATACAAATCGGGAAATTTAGAAGCAATATGTTGATAATTACTGGATCAAACTTCACTAAACGTACACATTTCATAGACCACACATCCCTTTACGTACTGATTTATTAATAGAAGAGCATGAGTTGGCTCTGTGATGCAGTTGGTAAAGCCCCCGCATCCAGCACACATGTGCGCCTATGACTTGGTTCACGGATACGGGCAGCATCGCGATGTCTCCACCCCCTCGTCGACCTTTTCTGCAATGTCTTACCCCGATCTCTCTCGTCCTACTTACACAACTAACCTTGTTAATAGTGGAAAATAGTCCTTGCTCCGAAAAAAAACAATTTTTTCAAGTGGACGTTGAATGTTTGGTATTTACCTGAAGTGATACAGCCGGCCATCTGTGGGCTCCACATCTACGGACATGTTGAACGAGGACAGGGTGTTGTGCACAGAGGTCCGGAAGATGGTTCTGGGGTTGGCCAGCATTTTCACATTTTGCTCTCTCCTCACGTTGTCCGGCTCGTACATCAGATGAGCCAGTATGTCCACTCCCGTCACCTGTAAGAGAAAGCAGCAGAATTGAGGAACAATCCCAGAGAGCAAACTGTATTGAACTGCAATGAATACATGTTGAAATTGGTGAAAGACATCAAAAATAAACTGCGTAGGGGTCGTTGATGGCTAGATATGGACCGAGTAGCTATGAAAATACGTGAGAGTATTGTTACCTCAGCAAAATATTACTCAAGTAAAAGGTAAAAGTAAAAAGTAGTCATCCAAATGGTTACTCAAGTAAAAGTAAAAAAAATACTCCACAAAAAGGTTTTCAGCGAGAGCGCCTGAGAGAGAGAGAGAGAGAGAGCGCCCGACAGGGAGAAAGAGAGCGCTCGAGAGGGAGAGAAAGAGAGACCGAGAGCGCCCAAGACCAAGAGAGTGCCCGAGAGAGAGACCAAGAGAGAGCGAGAGAGAAATTAAGCGCCCGAGAAAGAAAGACAGAGAGAGAGAGAGAGAGAGAATGATATGACGGCAACATATGTGCTAACAGTTCCCAACGGCCAAGTTAATGTAACGAGTACTGACATCTCAGTAAGAAGTTGGTTTTTTTCACCTCAAATGTACCCAAGTAAAAGTAGAAAGTAACTTGTGAAAAATGTACTCCAAAAGTAAAAAAGTACACACAAAAAATTGTAACTCTGTTGATGGCAGTGCGGTTAAAGACGCATTGCCATCTAATGACCTAATGACAGCGTCGTTTAGATCACAGCATCTGTAGTGCCTTTACTGCAATGTCTAACCCCGATCTCTTCAACATCAACTAACTAATTGCTCATCAACTAACTGATTGGACAACATCAACTAAGTGTCCACACAAACAAGTTTACCTTTTCCAGGCTCTGGTTGGGCGACATCTTTTGCTTTGGGGCACCACATCCAAGCCGACCAGTGGGTGTGTGTATGGGTCGCCGGTTTCGGTACACCAAGATAATGATTTTCAGATTCTCTTGTGGAAAAAAAGAGTCAGGAGCTGAGCCCTGTCCTACCCACCTGAGGCCAGATGGGCGTCCAGTCTGGTCTGGAGACAGTGATGGGAAAGACAAAGTTCTTGAACACGAAGGTACTTTGACCGTGTCTGCGCTCCAACAGCTGAACCAGTTCTGTCAGACTGTCAGGGAAAAGATTTGATGATCCAGTGGAATGATAGCAGAGCAGAGGTAGATCGAGTACTTTCAAAAAGGCATGCATTGCAATCATTAACAATAATTCACAACATGTAATAATTATAATATGAGTCTGATATTTAATACAATATTCCAAATTTAACAAATAATTCAGAATTTTCATTTCAAGAAATAGTATTCAAAAGTTCAGCAATTGAGTTGGTGTATTGTAGTGAATAATGATTGTTGTTGTTTTTTTTTAAATAAAAATGCGCGCGGTTATTCTCTT
>OMKY01049871.1:0-10382 GCA_900302395.1 Bregmaceros cantori | reverse complement strand
CCAAGAGAGAGAGAGAGCAACCGAGAGAGAGAAAGGCAGAGAGAGAGAGATATGACGGCAACAGAGGGGGAGAGAGAGAGAGAGAGCAACCAAGAGAGAGAGAGAGAGAGAGAGAGAGAGACTGTGAGAGAGAGAGAGAGAGAGATAGAGAGAGAGATAGAGAGAGAGAAAGAGAGAGAGAGAGAGAGAGAGAGAGAGAGAGAGAGAGAGAGATACTGATACCACGGCAAAGTGCATGGTAAACTGTGATATAAAATGTTGTCAGTATCACCCAGATCCGTAACCGAGTATGGAGTCAAGTCCAGCCGGTTCAAGTACAGCTGTACATGCGTAGTGGAAAGACGCCTATTGTTAACCGGTCGTAGCATCACATTGTACTGAGATAGCACAAACACACATGCACACACACTCAAACACAGCGGGGAAGCATGTGTGGATTATTTTGTACAAAAACCTCATTAAATTTTAAATCCAAACACAACACAGCATGTTAGTCATGTCATATGTCAGCGAGGTATTCAGGGCGAGCAGCGGTCAGATTTGGGGGGAAAGGGTATTTTTAACAGCAGCTCGGATCGTGGGGATTATTTGCTCACAACACAGCCCAGCACGCCATGTGGGCTATTATTACATCACATGCAGAGACACAAGACGGCGCACTCACACTGGGTTTCTCATGTTTGGCCTGGAGGAGAAGATCACATGGTCAGCACACAGAAATAGGGCTACATGTCTTTACTCTGACTGTTCACCATTGGTAATGCCCTTTTCCCCTGCCTGCAAATCTCTTTTTTTTTCAGTTAAACGCATGCTGTTGCTTCGTTTTCACTATGCAGCTGGGACGGTACAGTACTTTTTCTTTTAAGTTATTTTTTTCGACTCAAGCGCTAATTTATTTTAGTCACTTTCTGGGCACAAGCACCGTTTTCCATTCCTTATTTCAAAGATAAGTGATAGGATTAAATCAGAAACTGGGATGAAGAGTCGGGGGAGAAAAGCCTGAAAGGGGATTAGAACAAATGCTCGACCTGTGGCCACCGCGTCCCCTTTTCTCATTCTTTTGGCAGATATGCAGTATATGACCATGAGGGGAAGCAATTTCATGGCGCAGCGTGTGCTATGATCACAGGCACAGGACTATGAATGTGGATTTAGCAGCAGCGGTCTAACCCACTGCGCCACTGGCCAGTCCCTCAGTGCACTCTGTTTAGTGTTTCCATTACTATGAAGCTGTTACCATTACTAGGTACCCATTACCTTTTCGGTAATCCCAAAGGGTTTGGGGTATCGATGCACAGATTGCGGCTGAACCTACAGGTAAACTGCGGATCAGAAAGATGACACACCGAAAAAATGTGTTTTGAAAATCGCCGAATGGATATTTTTGGCAAAAATATGTTGTCCCAGCATCTCTAATACCAAGCAAACAGTACCGATACTGTATGGGAAGAGCCAAAACACTGCAAACTGGTGACTGGTCATCAGAATCGCCATAACAGCGCAACACATAGTGTAACTCTGAGATTGCTACTTTTCGTTTACTATTAAGGGGCAACATCTCTGCTGATCCGAGCTGTACTCATCCCGATTCCTACAATATCACACCTTATTGATAGTGAAAACGATGCATATGTTCTTCCCAACAATAGTTACCCAATGAAACCTTTTTTGTAATGTCAATTATTTCATTCAAATAATGGTGCCAAATGACAGTGGATCAGCCGTGCAACTGATCCTCAAAGGGACATTTGACCATATTCTGATGATGTGGCCATGCTATTTCATCACACGGACATGAGTGGAGGGGTTTGGCCACATCACAAAGGTTTGTTTTAACTCAAATAATCCATCATGGTCGGTTTATGGAGCACAACCAGGTTGTCACTTTCTTGGTGTCGCGCAACATACCAAACGTATATATTTAACATAACATCATTAATAAACTAGATATTGCAACCTAGTGTGTGCTTTGTGGAGGAGATTGCTAGTTGCTAGTGGATTGAACCACTTTTCATGTTATGACATTTGGTATGTGCCGACTGCCATTTTTTGGTTCCAAGGGTGAGTCCAAATCTTGCAAGTATACTTCAAAATGTGGTAATACCTAAACAATCCAGAGAGAGGCTTTGGCACTTTTGATACTCAAAATCAACACTACGGTAACATTTAAAGTTTTTATTTGTTAACTGTTGTCACACTGAAGTGTTTTGGAAATTATAGTATTGTTATGTATACATTTTCTTCTGCAATTGCATTAAAATAAAATCAGGGCAAGAGAACAACAAGAACAACTTCAGGATCACAAAGCGAAGTGTTCACCCAATCTCAATCGACAGATTCAGATCGGCCAAAAATCACGATTTCTAACACTTTGATCGCATCGCGACACCCCCATTTTCTATGTTTCCCAGGACGGGGATAGCCTTTCAAAAACCTGCTCCGCTCTCACATCCTAAAAACCTCTGCAATGAAGGAAGTCATTTTCAGTTCTGACAAGCCGCTTCTCTCCTGTAAACCAGCAATGAAGGATTATTTGTGTGAAAATGAATCCTTGGCCAAAGTTCACCAAACTTATACAAATGTTGAAATCTGGCTCTAATAATTCTATTTAAGAATTGATTTCAAATCACTTCTACTGGTTTTCAAATGTGTTAACAAACTTGCCCCTCCGTACTTAGCTGATCTGCTTGTACTATATCAGCCGACGCGGAACCTGAGGTCCAGCGGCACAGGGCTCTTAGTAGCTCCACGAGTTAACTCGTGGAACTACTAAATGCGGCATGGAGAGGCCGCATTTAGCTTCTATGGCTCTCGACTATGGAATGGTCTTCTGGAGGCCCTCAGAGCTGTGGAGACTGTTGATGTTTTTAAGAAGAAGCTCAAAACACATCTCTTCGATCTAGCTTATATGATGTACCAATGTTACCGCCATCGGTACATCAGCCCACTGTATTTGTCTGCGTGTGTGTCAGTGTGTCCATGGTTTGGGTTGGGAGGCTGCGGGTAACGTTGTTCCGTTCGATGTTCTGTTTCTGTAAAGCACTTTGTGTTGCTCTGCATGAAAAGTCTATACAAATAAATAAAGTTTGAGTTTGAAATAGTATATTCAGAATATGGTCGAGGAAAAAGATGAGGAGTTGATGTCACATGATGATCTCCTACAAGTCAAAGGCATCGGATAAGCCGTAAATTGGAACCCAACTTTCCTTTTGCTCCCAGAATGAAAAGCGTGATCTGTAAGCCATGAGGTGGAGGCCGGGGATGGAGCTCTGATGATGAAGAGGAGAGGGTGGACAGACACAACAGGACACGGCGAGGGGACAGGAGACGAGTGGTGGTGGTGACGAGTGGGTGGGTGGAGCACCCCGACAAAGGAAAACGTCGAATGGACGTCTTACGCACACACACACACACAGACAGGACCGCCTGCAGGAGCGGAGACACAAGATATGAGGACAGCGGACGAACATTCACACAATAGATGAAAAGCTCTCTGTGTTTCACATTCACTTCCTCTGCATCGCTGGATTGTCAGGCTACAAAGGCCGACCTAATTGACGTTATTGTGCTGGGAAATTACGTTCGGCTGTACATGTTTCCTCTTTCATCGATTATGTTTTTTTTTTAACACTTCTGGCTCAGCGTACCGCACATGCCGATCTGGGATACTGATACTGATACTGTTCCATTATTATTACAAATATTGTCTTTTGCTACTGCCACAGTTTTTTCGTCTTGCTCTTTTACTAACTGTACCAGGATACTGACCAAATGTTGAAAGTCACATCTCACGTTTGTCGGTATTCCCAACCTGGCAATAAAGCGATTCTGAATCTGATGCAAAGTGAGGTTCCATTTGTATCCCGAATTACAGACTGTAGACCTTTTTCATTCTTCAGGGTTATCTCGGCAGCAAAGTTTCAACTAATGTTGAAACTTCTACTAAATATTCTGTGTGAATTGAAACATAGCAGTATGGCAGTATAATATTAAGAAATAACATTATATATATATTATTAATAAAATGAAAATATCTGTACACTGTAGTCGATGGCCCTCAGGGCATTGATTACTGGAGCTGAAACCGATTAATCGAATAATCAATGATGATTGATTATTGACTTAGTCGGTAACTAATTTGATTAGTCGGCAGTGATTCATAATTTCATTGTTCGCAAACTTTGAGATTCGAACAAAGGTTGACTTGAAAAAGTTTTTTTTTTTTTTCCATAATACTCAACTTTGAACATTTACTGCCCCCTAGCGGCCTCTGCCCTCTAGTGGACTACGGAGGGATTGCACATGTAAGACAATATTTATACGTATAAGGTCAAATATTAGATACATGCTGGAAAATGTGACTTTTTTTGCAAAATTCTACATTTATTTCAATGAAAATAATTAGAATTAGAGGATAGAGGATTGATAGCCATAGGTGTGTCCTTCCTTCCACTCAAACACGTTTAAATATAATGTCACCATTCCCATTGTCATGGCCAAATTCATTTGTTATGACCCAAGCTCATGTCAAGAAGTTGATGTGTTTGTCTCCATTAGTTTGTCACTGTAAAAGACTGAGCAATACAGTCGTATATTGTATAGGGCTTGAGCATGGTGACGGCCCAAAATGTGCTTCGTTTGAACAAGGATTATGGGTGTCTACCCAAAGGTTTGTTGTGTCTGACCATGCTATGGCCCCCCATCCAAAACTTTTTGGTATTGATTCAGACAGGCGTCGGCCGTGCATACACTCTGTGGTATCAATACACCCTCAGCAGACGCAGGGATTGAGAGACTGAGCCTTTGCATTCACTAAGCCGTTTTTTTTATCTCTCTCTGGCTCTAGTCGTAAAGCTTGGGGGAAATCTTAAATACAACAAAGCATAAAATAAACTTGCACTGAAGAGTAGGCTCATCCGTGCTAATGCTAATGTTAGTGCGCAATTTGCAATAGACGGAGATTGTGGAACATAAACAGTGGACGGATTGTCCCAACATTAATACTATTCGGCTTGTAAATGGAGGATATCTTCCTGTTCCTTTGAAAATGCATGAATAGGGCTGTTGCATGTGACTTGACAGCCTGGTGGTGGCGTCCAAACTGACAGCGTGCTGGTTCCAAAATGACCGCCACCGCCAAGCCAAAGACAAGCCGTGAAGTCACTGGTGCAACAGCCCTATTAGACAACGAGCGGCATATCCAATATGTTAGGATGTGCTCTGCAACTTTTGTTAAACAGTTTACTATTCTTCTTCGCTGATTTTAATTTATGGGAAAACCTCTGCCTCATTGCTGCCATGATTTCTGGTGGTGTTAGTATTGTTTCACTCTCACTGTGGTTAAAAAGCAGATGAAATCAATTCCGGGAGCAGATGAAAATTGTCTGTATCCGTAGTTCCGGGCAAGTAAAATGAGGCTGAAGACTTCTATAGAAATTGATTGCACTCAAAGTGTTAATTACTCAAGATTCGCTCACACACACACGCAGCCTACCCTTTTCACAAGAAAGGCTAAACCATGTGTGAAACTATGTGTAAGACATTGCCACTATGCTAACCGTATGCAGATAACATAATATTTTAGCCGTGGAACAAAGCTTCTATTAGCCGCAACGCCGAATCTCGAAACGTGTTTTTGTGTCAAACGCGCCACTTGGCACTTCAGGCTGAGCTGTCGACAGCCAAACGCGGCGGACACGAGGACCGCTTTGTCTATTTTGTTTTACAGTAATTAACGCCGCTTCGCTCCGCCGCGCCTTCACGCCCCACTCACCGAACATTTCATTCCGCTGTTTAATTGCCCCCCAGGGAATCACGCCGCTGACAGCAGTATATGAAGCCGCTGTGACCCAGTTCGCCATTAAAAACACACACAACACACACACGCATCCACTTTAATTACTACGCGACTTGCTTGAACACTCAATTCTGATTGGTCAATTAAGGGCATCCCGTGGTGTGCACAAGAACATTGTGGTTATGTTCAGTTTTCGAGACTGACTATTTATTTCACGCACGGACAACACAGAATGGACCATAACATTTTTATAGCTCAGAAAACAAAGCTATACTGCCATTAACCCATGTCGTATATTAGTGTTATTATAAACCCAGCCATATAAAAACTTTATGTGAAATTTGGTGGGAGTCATAAAACAGCAAGATACTTATTTCTGATGCTTTTACTACAGGGACGATAAAAGTTTGAGAGAGACCAAGTGAGATTGTCCCCAGACTTCAATGATAGTGAATATCAACAGTTAACTCTTTCGGTGCCATACACTTTCACAGAAAGTACATAATAGTTTTACACATATTAGAATGTAGATTTTTTTTGCGTAGAAAGTAATATCATTGGTATTATTATCATTATTATTATTATTATTATTATTATTATTATTATTATTATTATTATTATTATTATTTCTAATTACATTAAAACAGTATTTGTGAATATACGGTGGACTTTCAAACATCATTGTACATTTTTACATTTTATTCTGTGTTAAAAATGTTGACACTGAAATAGTAACTACTGATTAATAGAGAAAACATGTTCAGCAGATCAAATATATATTGCTAATTATTGTACAAATTATCATCATGTTCAATAAATTATCAGAAAAGAATGTCTTCAAAATTATTTCCAAAAGACCTCCGGCATGCGTTTGATTCGTAGTTGATTTAGGATTCTATATTGCGCATAGCGTTTCAGCATGACCGAATTATTCAAGTAACAACACTGCCCTCTTGTGGGCATAGTGATTATCGCAAACACCCCCAGAGAAAACGTGACTCAAGACAAATCAGAAGAGCGACTTGTTTCTCGTCCATTATAACGTCACAGCGTATTCTGTGCCGTTCCCGGTGTTGCCTTATCTAAAACATCGCATTGAATGATAAATATACGAATGCTAAATAAGACCTCATATTGAGAACACACCAACATATAATTCCTGAACTCAAAATATAATTCTCTTTCCCAAACCTATGGACAAAGTAGATAATTAAACTGCTATAACAATGCATATGTCTTTAAAAATGTATAAGCAGAGATTCATTCAATCAACAACATGCACAAACGTTCAGACACTCATGAAGACACAATACAACACAATTTCAAACAAGCACACAAGACGCAGTGCAGGACGCAACAGGACGAATTCAACAGTGAACAGAAATGCAAACATCACCGCAAACCAGCACAATTATATGGCAAATGATGTTTGCCATGTTTTATTATATGTGAGTGTGGTTAAATATGAAATGTAATGTCTGAGTCAACATATCCTCTTTGTCTCTTTGGGCACCACAGTTTGTAACAACTTGCCTTTAAATGCATTCACACAGATAGATCGGGAAACATATAGATGATTACACATATCAACTATATGCTTGAGTGTTTTAGAAGGTCTTATGCCTATAGAGCAATTAGACTGTACAAGAAAGAAATGCAGATATTGATATGGTTCTCGTTACATTTATGCTTTTCCACTTACATTCATTTTTTTCCTTTGTCATTTCAAACCTTGCCCTGCCCTTCTCAGACCCCATTATGACCCGCAAGTATGGCCAGCTAATGGAACTGCAGCGAACAATTATTTTGATCACTGATTACTCAGCCATTTTTACTGACGTTTAATCGATTAATTCATTTTTTAATTAATTAATAGTATAATTAATTAAAATGACTCACCCAATTTTACTTGTTATCATTATTGTATTGTTTGTGCTGCAAACAATACAATAAAGTATTCAGTATCCAAGTGTGTGGATACAGAGAAAAAAACATATATTCAACATGTTTGAGCAAAGAATGGACAAAACAAGGAAACGATTAACTGTTGACATTATCACATTAGTTGGTGATTATCATCAATTTGCATCGGTTGCAGCTCGACTAGCTAACCGACTCCAAAATAAACAACTTGTTGAGAATCTTTACCAAGCCTGTATGAAACCACAAGTGTTGCTATCTGTGGCCATGCCTGCACGAGCACCGGCCACCCCCGCTATAAATAGACAAGCTAGGAGCCAACTGCAGAGGCCCTGGACCCCAGACACACAGCCTTCACTGGGGGGCAGACAACAACACTGTACTACCACTCCTGGGGGGCCGATAGCAAGTTAGCTAGCTAGCTAGCAGGGTTGGGAAATAACAGACTTTGTGTATATGTATTTTAAAATATGTAATCTAAATATTGGTTACATCAGAAATAAGCAATTAAGCAATTACAATAATCCTGGGTGGTTAGCAATTTCAGAAAATGCAAAATGCAATCAAGACTAATGATTTTAACCATGTAAATGTGCATGCAACAGAATACATATTACAATAGACCATATCCAATTTCAAACACACTACACATTCAATCATAATTTGATCCGTTTCTAGTGATTGAAAGTAATCCATGGCTTACCTTCTGTTGCATAACCAATCTGTTAATGTCTTTATGTTGCAAATCACAATTTAAAAGAAATTACTTTTAAAAAGTAACTTTCACAACCCTGCTAGCTGGTTAGGTACTTTATTCCGCGCCAATGGGGAACTCTTGGTTCGGCAGGAGCAACATAAAGGACCTCATAAAACGTTCTGTTTTGCAACACATTGGGATGAGATTCATTTACTTTTAGATTTAATTTCAATATTTTAAGGATGGTTCCTTAGTGCCAAATGGAGCGTTAGAAAAGTGGTCAGTGGATCATTTGATGTATCTGTAAGTGTGTAGTCATGGCTAGTAACTAAGGATTGTGCTGCATACACAATCCAACATTCAAATTGATAAACAGGGAATCCTTTATACTAGGCAAGTGTAACTGTAATATAAATGACATAGTTTAAAATGTAGTTCTAGTCTGTCCCTAATTTCCTAGTCAACCTTGCTGATGAACACACAAACAGAGTCCAAACAGCAAGCCCACAAACAGCAAACAAAGGACAACGACAACAGTTCTCTGACCGGTGAAGTTGTCACCTGGCCTACCTTACGGCTTACAGGTACTCGAGTATTCCTCAGGCGTGCGAGTACAACTACTACTACCAGACCTGCTGGTGCAGGAGACGGAGAGACAGAGAGGTACAGAGACACGTGGCGTGGGAGAGCGAGAGTGACAGAGGGGGAGAGAATCAGAGACAGACTGTGAGAGGGTGAGAGAGAGAGAGAGAGAGAGATAGAGAGAGGGGAGGGCAGAGAGAGAGAGCGAGAGAGTCAAAAAGTGGGAGGGTTGCAGTGTGCCATCAATGTGAGAAAGGAGGGCGGGCTGGGAGGTGGCATAGGGAGAGAGAGAAGGGAGAGAGAGAGAATGAGAGGGGAGTGTGTGACGGGGAGAGAAAGACAGAGAGAGGAGGAGAGAGGTAGGAGATGACAGAGAGAGGGAGAGAGGGGAGGGTGATAAAGACACAGGGAGAGAGAGGGCGAGAGAGGAGTGGGTATAAAAGGGGTAATGCCCCGGTGTGTCACATGAACACATGGCTTCAAGGGGCCGGATGGTGGTGATGGTTGTCATGGGTGGAGTCAGTAACATGATACAGTGTATGGGGGAGTGGGGTGGGGGTTAGGAAGGGAGTGTTGGGTGAGGGGGGAGAGACAGGTGTTGAAGAGGTTGCTATAAATAGAAACCTTAAAGACAGCTGGGCAATCAAATAGCAGATTACAGATCTCTCTCTCTCTCTCTCTCTCTCTCTCTCTCTCTCTCACCCATGGTCTCCCTCTCGCTCTCTCTCTGTCTCTCTCTCTCTCTCCCTCTCTCTCTCTCTCTCTCTCTCTCTCTCTCTCTCTAATAAAGAGCAAATGTGTGCAAATATGGGGGGACTCTACAGGTCCTCCTCATAGGCCAGTGCAACAATGACAATGAATTACTTTCACATGACATCTATTACTGTGTCTAATGCCAAAGCATCTGATTGTGGGTGTAAAAATATTGAAACAGGAAAAAGAAAATGTCAAGAACAAAGCAACAAATATGGAACGTAAAAATACTCCCTCACAGCAGTTAGATGGATTACATGTAATCAGATTAAAGTAATGACGTTATTTTAAAAAAGATATCAATTGTTGTCATTTAAAATTGCATTTTAAAATATATATTGTACAATTGTGTGTAATTCCAATCCCTTGGAATAGGAGATTTGATGCACTTTTATAACCATTTTTAATAGAAAATGTTTCAAACTAAGGTCATTTGCAACAGTTTATACAAATACAAAACAGCTTTTTTCCTGAACAAAATAATACCGACGGAGTTAGGAGGGGGTAGTAGTGATCGCTAATAAAGCAGAACCCTTTTGTTGCACTAGCAACAAATGGCCACGAAGGGGAGCCAGAACACAATGTTTAGTCTGTGCTGTGCAGATAACTGGGCAAGTATCTCGCAATATCTTG
>OMKY01049869.1:0-11067 GCA_900302395.1 Bregmaceros cantori | reverse complement strand
CTCCCTCTCGGGCGCTCTCTCTCTCTCGGGCATTCAGTAACATTTTGAGAATTTGTCCAATTTTTTTTTTCTGAAAGTTACTCAGTACTTTCGCTACTTAAGTAACTTTTTTGTGGAGTACTTTTTACCTTTTACTTGAGTAAATATTTGGATGACTACTTTTGACTTTTACTTGAGTAATACTTTGCTGAGGTAACAATACTTTTACTTAAGTAATTTTCATGGATACTCTGCCCATATCTGCCGATTTATATCGGCCATACCGAATTTGATTGATTGGATTGATTATTGTTTAATAAGTGGCGCACTGATGCTGATGCTGGCGCCGCCGTGCTCTGTGTTGTGCCATCTCGCACACAGAAACTAATTTCAGCCTGGGCTTACATCGTCGTGACATCCACCTTTCACCTCATCATCAGGGGGTCATATGGTTAAGGCTGAATAATAAATCGCAATAGTTGATAAACCGCAATAGTTGATAAACCATAGTGGGGACACTGTAAGGGGGCACACTGGAGTTTATCCAAAAAACGCATTGGCAAAGGCCTAGCCTTTTTTTGTGTGATTATTCCACTCGCTGTCTTGAAAGCAAAACTACTGCATTTTGACGCCTGGTAGGCATACACATACCTTGAGCCACAGCTTTACTGTAAACGTGCCTCTTCATCTTGTTAGTGAATACAAACGACACGTTTTTTTGTGTTGTTCGTCATGGACATTAAATTGAAGGTGTGCATTATTGTAGAAAAACACAAATGAAACATGCTCATTTTAGATTTGTTTTTCTTTCCTTTTTTTTGTAATATTTTTTTTGTCGCAAGCAACGTTTTTCATTCGTTTATTGAGAGAGATAGTGAGGGTGGGGGGGGCATTGCAGAAAAGCCAGGCAGGGGGATTCCAACCTGCAGGACTGCTTGACTTATGGTCTGGGGGACGCGCCCTCTACCCGCTCTGCCACCGCATGCCCCCTATTTTGTTTTTCGAATAAATTGCAATTAAAAAATATCTATTTGTATCCACCCACCCACCCCATGAACAAAAAAAAACACAAACTACGAGACCACAATATACCACAACGGTAGAAAAAAAACACGTTTTAATTTGTAACAAAACCGTGTAGCCCTAGTTATCACCTAACTCCCTTGGTGGGGTAATAAACTCAAGTGTGGGCGTGATAAAAGCACCTGTTGGTGAAGTAATAACGCTAATTATTACCGAAAGACTGATTTTCTTTTCACCTCTTATCTAGAAGTGTGTTGTCTTCTCTGTGTGCGCTCATTCGCTCAAATGAACAAGTGAATAAGTGACCGAATTATGGCCTAATGGCAGTGGGGGAATGACTTCTGCTTGCTACACAGCCATTACATCTCTCTGTGCACATACGTTACTACCCTCTGGTGCACGCAGAGGTATTCAAACTATCTGTCAATTTCTCTCTTTTTTTTTGGTGTTAAAATGGTCTGAGTTCATCATTCATTTTATTAAAACTTTATTTAACCAGTAAGGTCCCATTGAGGTCTTCCAGGGAGGGAAGAGATTACAGCGGACCACAAAACCGTTTTCTATTACATGCACAGTGTAAGTCGCATTAAAAACAGTGACACCCCTCAACTAAAACCCCCCTTTTTTAAAAGACTTTTAAAAGCATCTATGGAAGGCACAGTTCCCAAGTTTCAAATGTTTTGGAGACTGTTCCAAAAGTTCAGGGTGCACAGCAAGAACATTTAAAGTTATTTTATATTTCCCGGCCGAGTGCCGTGAGAACTGCGTAGTAGTGAAAATGAGGGGATGGCTTTTTCTCCAGAGTGATAGTGAAAGTCCAAGTTGCCATTCCATACAGTGTTGTGCAGTGATGCGTTGATGTTGTTGAATGAATTATAAACGTTGTCTATGATGTGTGGGAGTGCATTGCTGACATTGTGTGTTTTATTTGGAAGGAAAACAAGCTCCCACAATATTTGTTTCAAAGCAGGGATTAAAGTTGCTTTGAATGGATAGCAACACTTGGAAAGATTAGTCTTAGTTTGCCCACTCCATGTATAGAAACTGTGATAGTGAAACATGATTATGTAACTAAAATTGTATATATTATTATTTCTAGGCACTGCCAGCCGAGGATGTCCTAGCTGCCGCCAGCTACCTGCACATGTATGACATCGTCAAGGTGTGTAAGCGTCGCTTGAAGCGCAAGGCGAGCGGTGGCGAGGAGCGTGACGGCTGTGACGGCACCTCCAGCGGCTCGGAAAAGGCAGACAGCGTTTCGGACACATCCCCACGCCGCCCGTCGTCCACCGCCGACCTCCTGCCCAGTGATGAAGATGAGGAGGAGGACGATGACAACAAGTTGTGGCTGAAGCTCCAGTCCACTGGCGGCGGGGGCAGTGTGGACGGAGAACGGGGTAAGGTCCTCTCACCTGTCCGGAGCCCGGCTAGCTCTTCGACGGCCGGCTCCCCGTCGCAGCGTTTGCAGCCGCAGCCCAAGAAAACGACAAACAGCGAAGTGGCTGACTGCGTGCTGGACCTGTCCGTTAAGCCTGTCGCTGCCGTCACCGCGAGTCATAACCACGGCGGACTCCTGGGAGGCGCCGCAGCCGTTCCAGACGCCGCGCTGGGCGTACGGGTGAAAATGGAACGAGGCGCCACCTCGGACGAGGAGGAAGAGGTCGTGCGTCGGGGCGACTACGAGATGGAACACAGCGGCATCACCGCCACGAACGGCAGTGGCGTAGGCCACGGCGTGCACCTCTCCGCGATCGGCCCTCTGTCGGCCCAGCGGCGGCTGGGCCTCGAGGCGCACCTGCGCGAAACATCTTCTCTGGAGAAGGAGGCGCACACGCCTCCAGGCGACGTGCTCGGCGTGGAGAGCGAACGAGCGCAAGCCGAGGCGGCGAGCATGGAGAGCACGCTGCTCCCGTACGTGTCCGCCATGTTGCCACAGCACCAGGTGTTCGTCTGCCCTCTGTGCAGCAAAGTATTCCCCTCGCCGCACGTACTGCAAATCCACCTCAGCTCACATTTCCGCGAGCAGGAGAGCGTCAGCGGTCGGCCGAAGCCCGGCTCCGGCAACGGCGCGGGCGGCGACGTCAACGTGCCGACGTGCTCCATTTGCGGGAAGACGTTCTCGTGCATGTACACGTTGAAGCGCCACGAACGGACACATTCCGGCGAGAAGCCCTACACCTGCACCACGTGCGGAAAGAGCTTCCAGTACTCTCATAACTTGAGCCGGCACGCCGTGGTGCACACGCGCGAGAAGCCGCACGCCTGCAAGTGGTGCGAGCGCCGCTTCACGCAGTCGGGAGACCTTTACCGCCACATCCGCAAGTTCCACTGCGAGCTCGTCAACTCACTGGCAGTGAAGAGTGAGCCACTGGCACTGCCCAACGTGCGAGACTGGGCGCTGGAAGACGCCTCTCAGGACTTGTGGAAGTAGCATCACTCACCGTGGTGCGGGGGAGGCTAGTGTATAACGATGTTGGAGTGACGCTGAGGGCAGACCTGTGTTTTGTTGCAGTCAAAGGAAGGTAATTCTCTGGGTTGGGTCTTAGTACGGGGGTAATCCTTTCCCAGGCACCACAGACAAAAAGAGCATAGCGGGGTTGGGAGTCTGGGCTACGCCTGAAGAAATATTACTCACTTGTAGGAGGTGCGAATGTGGTGAGATTAACCATAGCTGGAGGATTCAAACTGATTATTGGTCTGACTATAGCATATGTTGTTGTAATAGTCGTTACCCAATGTATTACCAAGTGGTTAGTTAATGCATCCCAGCCAGTCACTGAACAATAGTTATGGCATTAGCTTTTAGTGTTAGTTAACATAAAATTAATCTTGGCATCTAACAAAAGTTTTGAAACTGAAATAGAATTTTCGCAGTTCACAGGGCAGTAGTGTTTATATCTTCTGGGACTCTGGGGTGAAATTTAATGGATGTTTAGAAATGCCATAACCAATGTTAACTATCTGGTCAGATTACATTAATTCGGGGCTTAGTAATTAATAGCAGTACATTAGGTAATTTCCCTTATTTAATTAAAATTGAATTTTATCGGGTTGCAAAAAAAATCCTAACGATCCAACTCACTAGAGATGCAAACCCTGTTTGTCCCGTTAACCTCGTTAACTGGAGAACCACTTAGAGCGTTGTTGGCACCCCCTACAAGTATTCTATTCTACTGCATTATGTCTCCTTCGGAAATGAAATTGAAATAATTGTATTTACACGCGCGACTAAATTATATATAAAAGAATATCTTCTTGTCTTTCATATGGGAACAATTGTTTCAGTATCCTAGGATGACACAGCTCAGGGGGGCATTCAACTCCCAACAGTTGAAGACAAACGAAAAGGGAACGAGGCATTCTTAACAGCAGGGCGTGAAGGGACAGGGCAGAATTTAACTTTTTGTGTTGTCATTCAAATCACTCGTCAACTCGTACGTCACGGATCTCAAGTCGATTGCACTTTAACAGCACATGAAAATGTTACTACTGATTTGTTTTTATTCGTTGTCGTTTTGTTTTTTGGCTTGTGTGTGATCGTTTTGTTGTATGCTATTTTATTATTATTATTAATATTAATTATGATTAGTTTTATCTTATTTAATTGATTGTTTTTATTTCGTACTCTGGAAACCATGGGGTCAACGACCAGCCACCAAGCGGTCGCGGTGTGCATGCGAGCATTCGGCTGCGCGTCTGTGTGGATGCGTATGCATAGGTGCGTGCATGTGTTCAATTACAACACTGGCTAGTCGAGGTCGAAACACACTGAAGATTTTTGTTTGTTTGTAATACTCCGACAATGTGTGTGTGTGTGTGCGCGCGCGTGTGTGTGTGTGTGGGGCTACGTATGGTCACGGTCGGTGCGTTTGGCATACACTGTATTTCTGGATGTCAATTCACATGCGCAAAAATCTGCATGTATGAGTGTGCTACTGTTTGTTATTTGTGTTGTTGCTGTTATTATTATTATTGTTATTATTATTATTATTATTATTACATTTTATCATGATTTTACTATGGAGTTTTTCAATGCACTCCTGGAATATCACGTTAAGCTCTTTGATGTGTGTGTGTGTGTGTGTGTGTGTGTGTGTGTGTGTGTGTGTGTGTGTGTGTGTGTGTGTGCACAGCCATATGGGGGACAGTTCACGCACACGTGCGTATTGAAGAAAGCTAATGTCAGAGATTGATGGCACTCATGCAATGGACAGCCTTTGTTAACGAATTTGAAGTATTTTTTACCACTGAGAGCCAGACTATTATTATTATTATTATTATTATTATTATTGGTATAGATTCTTTTCTTAAATCTGTAGTTTGCAGTCTGTTGGGCGTACATTTTTTTTGTAAGTTATCATTGCTATAATTATTAGTGGTATTTTTTTTTTCTTTTTAAGGAAACCTGCTGTTGCATGATCTCCACAACTGTATATTATTTTTGATGGGAGAGAGGGTAGAGGGGGCTAAGAAATGTGAATTTGCTGTATTGATGTTCACACTGTAATTGATTACAATTAATAACAGACTTTTTGTTTCACCTGATTTTATTTTTTTCTTTTCTTTTTTTTCAAGTTTCTTTGCAAATACTACTCAAGCCTTTAGTCTGTCATCCAACTCACTGGCACAGAACTCCTGGTGCGTGTGGAAAGGGGGGGGGAATGCATGACATTCATTTTTCCGTATTGTTTTTATTTATTTATTTCTATTATTTTTCTCCCCAAGGGGGTGCTGTGTGTGGAATGTATTGGCAAGCTTGTCCTGTCTGCTTCAGCTAGAGAGGGCTGAACTGGGCGACATGCGTATACACAGGGTTTGCGAGGATTCAGATTATAAAAATGTAACTATACTCCCTTGTTGCCATAATGAATTATGTATTCCACTGGGGGATGCAATGGCTAATTGATTAGGAAATGAATCTAATGCAACAATCGATCATTCAACCATTCAATCGTTATTGTCAGCAGTTTTGCTGACACCAGCGCACATTGGTTTACACAAATTTGTTATTACTTGATAACTTTTGAAATACGGAATATGATTAACATTATTCAACATTATTAATAAAAGAAATGAGACTATGAAGAAAAGCATCAAACTGTATCAATTAATTTGAGAGTTTGTCTCAGTAATTAACTTAATTGTTGTACAATTGTTTGCTAACGTGAACCAAAAGTTACCACATTTCCAGTTGACAAGTTTAATTCCTGTATCGTACTGAATATCTTTTTTATGGGAAAATATCTAACCGATTTGTTGACTAATCCTTTCAGTGAACGGCAACTAATCGACCATTAAAATAATCATCAGATGCAGCCCTATTTTTAATAAAGGACACATAAGGATTTTAATCATTCCTCCATGTTTATCAGTTTGGATGGGAGCTGTGGTTATTGTATTTGAAGCCACTTTTGTAACTCGTCCACACACACACACACACACACAACTGTTATTTATTTATTTATTTATTTTCTTACTACACCCATTGCTGTGTGACACAAGAGCCCTTGCAACACCCCATTAGTCCAAAAAAAAACTAGATGTCGTAATACGATATTACCGATTTACACTTTTTAAATAACTTGTTAACTTTCAAAAGTAAGGGATTACTTTTAAAAAAAAGAACCCTCACAGCTCTGCGTATACGTAGGTGCCACCCTGTTTGTGTGTGTCCCTCTCTTGTCTCGTCTCATGCCTAATGTGTCTAATTAAACTAAAAAAAAAAATTAATACTTTTCCACCTTAGAAGATCATCATGCAATGTCAATCTCATTTTCAGTGATGTCTGTTTATTCGGAAAATTTCAGTCACTTCAAAAAGCAATCAAGAGTTCAGATATTTTTCTGAGGACGACGGCCGGCCTGTTTGCTAATGTGCTTTCATTTGCAAATCGATGTCGTGCTCTGTAATTTTAAAATATTCATCCATGGGTTGAGAGACAGTGTGCTGGAGAGAGTAGAGCAAAATGTTGTGGCTTGGGAGTCCTGCTGAAAACTCGTGTTCACGTGCACAATGTCATTGGTGAAAAATACACTTGAAGAAGGGATTTGTGAGATCAGATGTGTGTGTGTGTGTGTGTGTGTGTGTGTGTGTGTGTGTGTACACGAGTGTGTGCATATGTGCTACTGACAAAATCAGCTGCACTTTGAGCTAAACGACACGAATCAATTTCTTTGCTTAAAATGGTAACTATGGAAAGATGCCTTTTTTATTTAAAAAAACAAAACAAAACTTAATGCTATTTACATATTTAATACTGTTGAGCACTGCAAATGGCTTGTTATTTTGGAAATCTGCAAAGTGTCTTTTTTTGTCGTTTGATTCAAATGTCTTATTGAAAAGTCTTGTGTTTTTCTATTTAAATTTGTTTTAATTTTCTGTTGGCTGCATCCGAAATGTTGTAAAACTCCACACAAGGTCCATCCCGGTAGCATGGAGCAAATTCAGCACGTAGTACTTGTATAGACAAGGGGTGACATGTGCAAGGTGTGGTATTCCCATACCTTTAGTTCCTTTGTTTTTTTTGTTTTTTTTTAAAAGGTTAATGTAGTAAAATAAGGAAATCAATTTCCCCTGAATACAACATCAATTTGGAGGAGGTTTAAGATCAATTGAAGTAATTGGCGTGTCTTGTGAAGGTGTTACCACATGCACATTTTACAATTCACAAATATTTTGAAATGTATTTGGAAGGGATCACACTTCTACTAATATTTTTACATGCAGGGATGGGTCATAAAGGACTACATGTAATCAGATTACAAGATTTAGTAATTGCCCCTGACAATTAACTTTGTAAACTTGATTACATTCGCCTTTGATAGAGGATTGCATGATCACAATAAATCCTGGTGGATTATCAATTTCAGGAAAAATGTTATCATGACTATGACTCCAACCGTGTAAATGTGCATGGCAGACCCCATAGTGCCTGAATGCACCTTAAATTGAGGAAATTGGAAATCAAAAGTGAAACACATTACAATAATATGTCGATCGGTTTCAGGTTTTATTTAAAAGTAATCTGAAAGTAATCCCTTACATTTACTTTTAAATTGTGGTTATCAGGTTACAATTTAAGGGTTTACTATTATCTTTTAAGTCAACCTTGTGTGCACATGTGTGACGTGCGTTTACTCGTAGCGTGCAAGAAAAAAAAAAGCATTAAAATCTCTTTTTACGATTGAAGATTTTTTAAAAATCTTCCAAGAAAATCATCACATTCAGAATAAGTGAAATCCTTTTTTTTTGCACAGCCCTAAGGAAAGGAATATTTCTTTTTGAATAGAAAGATAAATCGTTTCTAGCGTGTTCTGCTCTTCAGTTCTAGACTATTTGGGGAGGGGGGGAGGTCTGTTTAGTAGTGCTAGACGGAACTGCTAATTGCTAACTTGTATGTCCTACCGTCCAAACCGCTGCGCAGTATGTGTGTGTGTGTGTGTGTGTGTGTGTGTGTGTGAGGAGTTTTGCTGTGCTGGGGGTGCTGATGAATGTTGCATGCCAGTCAACAACACGGATGGCTGTGGCCCAATTTAGAATATTAAATATAGGTAATGGATCATGGATATTTGTGCAGTGGGGGGACAAACAATATATCAAATTGAAAACAAAAATTGGAAGACTAAATTTGGTATAGATGATTGCATTTCCAATAAAGCCATACTCATGTGAAGTGTTTTTGTTGCAATCCAATGAACATTCTAATATATATATATTTTAGGACGTTGCCCTATCTTCACCGCCATCTGATACCCATCTAGGATTCATCACGATAAGGATTGTGTTGTCATGCTAACATCTGCATATCCATCTTGCGCGACAATAATAATACATCAATATTTTTCTTTTCGTCTGTCATATGTGTTGCTGTATTTGAAGTTGGCAACAAGATTTATGCCACACTCGAGTCGGTCAGAAAAAAATGACATTTTTTTAAAGAAGGACAATCAGGGGACATGTGTCTTTTTGGGGGCGGGGCTGACGGGGCAGTATGTGTTAATCTCTCAGAAGATCTGATTTGGTTTGCATTCTATTCTTCAAAGAAAATAAGTAGTTGCATTAGCTTTGACAATCATAGCAGCTTTTGTTTGGTTGTTTTCGGTTTTATTTTTTGTTTTTTTGTTTTTTTTCTCCTTCAAGGGGAGTGAATTCTACTGGTGTTTTTTCGTTTTGTAAAAAAAAAAAAACCTTTTTTTGCTGTGCTGTTGACATTTTTTTAAATGTGTACAAATTGCAATAAATTATATGAATATTGAAATTCAAACTCTTGTATTTTCGTTGTTGATGTTGTCTTTTTTTATTATTAACTCCGCGCAAAGATCATTGTCGACATGTGGTCGCCGTCCATGCGGCGGCCGTGCGCATGCACGTCCATGCGCATGCACGTCCATGCGCATGCACGTCCATGCGCGAGTGTGGACGTGCATGCGCATGCACACTGTGTGCATGCGCATGCACACTGTGTGCATGCGCATGCACACGCACACTGTGTGCATGCGCGCTGGCTGAGCCTTCGTCAGGGCCTGGACCTGAAAGAATTGTGCAGCAGATTGCGAGAGAACTACCGCTCTCCAACACCCCCTCTCCCCCCTCTCTCTCTCTCGCCTCCACACACACACACACATGTCGCGCACGGCGCGCGCATCACACAGGCAGGGCGGTTGCCAACGCCAGTGCTTCAAGTGCAGTTCTCTCCAGCGAAAAAATAAATAAATAAATCAGCTTTAGCTAATGTGTCTGTGTGGCGCGCTCGCTAAAGCCCTTCTTACAGATGTCAGTGGAAGGGCCGGGGTGGAGCCGTCGCTGGGCCCTGATTAGCTCCTAACCCGCCCTAACCAGCCCCCTCCTTTACTACAGATGGTCTGGGCAGTAAGACCCCACCTTAACCCTCCCCCCTCCACACACACACGCAGCGTGAAAGACACATGCACACAACCGCCTAGACCCTCTCTATCGCCTCTCTAATCTGCGGGACCTTATTACGGCGTCCGGAGTGCCCCGCCCGCCACGCGGTGTCCGTGCGCTAAGGAGTGGCAGCCAGAGGTCACCAACACCCCCCCCCCAGTTCACGCGCAGGTGATCAAGGACTGTGTGCGGCAAAGATACACCGCTATTACACATACTAAGTACAATGTGCTGCTAAAAATATTCAACATCTATGCACCTGTCAATGCTCTAGTCTAGAGTAGGTTCATGAGCTGATAAGATAGTATATAGATAAAATACTCAACAACTGCCTCAAGGCGCTTCACAAAAGTGATTACGTTTTTAGAATTAGATTCAAGGAGTATAGCAGCTCTTTACCTAACTACCTTTCAACCTTGATTTCGCAGTTAAGGACAGTAATTTGGGGTTGTTTACAGAACTCCTTTAACGGAGGACTGGAAAGAAGAGAGAAGAAAGAAGAAAAAGGAGATCAAGACTTTCAGTCAGTCTTGATCTCGGCCTAGTTGAAAATCGTTAATGTTGATTTGTTTTGACAGAACTCCTTTAACGGAGGACTGGAGAGAAGAGGAGAATTGAAATTTTCACTCAATCTCAATCTCGGCCTAGTTGAAGAAATACCTACGGATAATAGACGTATATTGTCTATGTCTAAAGGAAAAAAATCTCACTAGGGAACTTTTTGTATTCTGACGTTTCAGTGTCAAATATATAGAATTTCTAAAATCATAATTTTACGGGATGGCGAGGGAACCATGAACAACTTTGGCGCACTGTTGGCAGCATATAAAAGTTGACCTAGCACTCTGATACGACATTCAGAAAAAGGCTAGGTTAGGAAGCTATGCTACGATGTTACACTAACAGGCTATCTTTGGATGTATGCTAAGATGTTACACTAACAGGATAGGATGCTATAGGCTAGGATGTTACGGAACAAGGCTAGGTTCGGACGTATTCTGGGATGTTACGCTAAGAGGCTAGGCTAGGATGCTATGCTAGGATGTTACACTAACAGGCTATCTTTCGCGCTTTCTCGCTCACTGCTTCTTTCTCTCTTTCTCTCTCTCCCCTCATCTCTCTCTCTGTCTCTCTCTCTCTCTCTCTCTCTCTCTCCCTCCC
>OMKY01049858.1:0-10900 GCA_900302395.1 Bregmaceros cantori | reverse complement strand
CCGATCCAAATAGGTCGAAGAGAAGCCGCAGGCCGGCGGAGACTCGCGGAGCTAAAATAATTCACATTCACTTCCTCGTCTGTCCACAAGATGGAGCCCAAGATGCTTGGGGCTTGATGAGTGACAGTGAAAGTTGGGATGCACAACCGGAAATAGTCTCCCAGACATAGGATATGTTAAAATATATCGATAACAAAAAAAACATTTTTAACCGGTTTTGTGGATTTCATAATGTTCCGTTTCTGTTCCAAGATTTTTTTTTTTGTTTTGTTTCCATTCCTCGTAAAATTCCGTAAAATTCTGTTTGTTTTCCATTTTCGTTTTCGTTCCTTGAACCGGTTCAGAGCCCTGGTCAGGAGGCAACAATTATTTGCAGCTTATGGGCAGTATATCCAATCATGCACAGCTTGTGGCCAAACAGGATGAATGAGGCATAAATTATCAAGGCGGCATGGTCCAAGACGTTTGTCGGGGGCGGCCGAGGCGGAGTGACCCGGGACGGGATTCGTCAAGTCTCTGGTGGCAGTTAGGCAGAGCACCGGGACACCAAAGTGCCCGGTGTACGTTTGTACCCTTGGAAGGTGGCCATGGGTAGTTGGGGTCATCACTGTAGAGGTAGGTAGAAATGAAGTGAACCACCTCTAGCTTCTGCTTTTTAAATTAGGAACAAGAAGAAAGGCAGTGCAATGACACACTTTTATAGAGCACGGGAAAGATGATGTCACAATGTGCCATAGGAATGTTTCGGTATCATCCAGTCTCTGTGAGTGTCACAATATGCCAGTGGAATGTTCTAGCACAATCTATTTTCTCTGTGTGAGCATTCGATATACATGGAAAGTTTGATTTGTGTTTGAATAAGAGTGTGTCCACAAGGAATGTGAGGTCACCAAAGTATTTTGCAGTTGGGATGACATAGCATTCATAAAGACATAGAATGAAAAAAATAAAAATAAAACAGGTATCAAATGGGCCTTAGTGATATTTGCATGTAAAACGTGAAATGCGTTAGCCAGTGAGAGAGGGTATTTGAACTATCACAGGTCACCTGACGAGATTAAGGAAATACAAAAAAGGAAGTCAGTTGACTTGTCAAGTTGCCCAAATATAGATTTATGTCACAATGTGAACAATTTAAAGACACAAATATACTATACACTCTTTTATTTTCTTGGACGCCCAAATCATGGACTTTCATCATGTGAATCCACATTCAATCTATCTTTTAACAGTATGCCCATGTGTAATCACAAGGGGATGCTGCAGTGGTAATGTTTAATGGTGCACACTGTCTAGACCAGACATGGACATGCTATAGCCTGTGGGTAAACTTTTCAATATAGGGAAAAACTCATTTTTCCAGCCATCTATATGCATCCCCAAATCCACTTCTGATAAATTTAATGAATTATGCTGTTTCATTTAAAAAATGTTTTGGTGCAGGGTGAGGAAAAACATGAGGATAAATAAACCCAGTACAGATTCAATTATCCTAGGTGACACAATGATATGAGAGGTAGAGTCATTCACATACTTGGGGAGTATCATCAGCAGACAAGGTGGAACTGATGCTGATGTACAAGCAAGGGTAGGCAAGGCAAGGTTCTTACTCCTTAAGAACATCTGGAACTCTAAAGACATACAGGAAAGGACCAAAATCAGGATCTGTTTTGCTCTACAGGGCAGAAACATGGAGGATCACTAAGCCAACAATAAATAAAGTTCAAACCTTCACCAACAAATGTTTCAGAAGAATCCTAAAAATCTACTGCCCGAATAAGATCAGCAACAATGATCTGTGGATGAAGACAAAACAACTCTCAGCAGCAGACGAAATTGGGCTAAGAAGATCGAGATGGATTTGGCGCACGTTCCACAAACCAGTGTCAAACACCACCAGGCAGGCTCTGACCTGGAACCCGCAAGGGAAGAGAAGCATAGGACGGCCTAAAAACACCTGGCTCTGTGATCTCCAGACAGACACCAAGAGGCTGGGATGCACCTGTTTGCACCTAGAGAAGAACACCAGTGACCGTGAACTTTGGAGGTCCCTTGTCGACGGCCTATACCCCAGTAGGGGTGTAAGGCGTAAGTAAGTAAGTGAGAACATTTGCATCATAAACCTTGGATGTCATTGAGAGTCAATTGAGCCAATCACACTTTCTGGAGAATTCTAAGAATTGTTATTGTCTTAAGTCACCACTGGAATCCTACATAGGATACAGGGCATATGTTCTTAGCAAAGGCAAGATTACAACAAGTCTCTGCTGCTCCACTACCTACACAGTTAATTAAAAATGCAGATCAGCTTCTTTCCTTCAAGCGCAGAGTCATTGTGGCATCACACTTGCCATTATGACATGATTCTGTCACTTTTTCACTTGCCAAACGTAGGCAAATATATCTTGCCATGAAAGTGGTTGTCACTGAAAGAGATAATACAAAAGAAATACTATATAGGCTTACACTGTATATACATTCGTCATGCAGTTGATTGCTTCTAAGGGGTTGGTTGGTTGTGACATATAAGGATGGTGCTTATACTATTTAAGTGTACTGGATGCTGAGATGATGAAATGATGACATGTCTCCTAGCTTGCATTGCCTAATGTGTTTTATTTCCACACACACACACACACACACACACACACACACAATCTATATCTATTTCAAGTGTCCATTGTCTTTAGGGCTCAATAATAAGGTATATTACCACACATCGCACACGTATATACACCACCACAACAAGCGTTTATTTTACAGAACGGCTTTGTAATTACGGCTAGACGGCCAAACTGAGCGAAGACGTTGGGAGATCAAAAGAAACGCGAACACACATAGCCACACACCCACACCCACAGCGATCCATTGGGCGGAGTGGAGCAGTGTGCTGCGGAACTCTTCCCCACCACCACCATCACCACCACCACCCGCCCTTCATTCACCCCCACTCCCACTCCCGTGGCTGTCAGCGCGGCACGCGGCGTGTTGCAGATGCCTAAAGTGCGGCGGCGGCGCACCGCGGCGCTGGTGGTAGTGGGATGGCTCTACTGAGGAACGAGACACACGACAACACACGGCACGACGTGTGTGCGCAGCGCGGGTGCTGAGGGCGATCGTCCATCAGTGGCGACCGTACGGTGGTGGCCTGGTGGGGGATTGCGGGTGTCTACCGGTAGTGCGCTGCGCTTCTGCTGCTGCGGCGGCGCCATGGACGACTCAGAGACCGGGGCGGACGACAGCTTGGTGGCGGGCTTGCGTTGGAACACCAATCGGAGTAGTGCCCGCGAGCAGGCACAGCTCAAACACAAGATTCGGGATTTTCCGGGACTGCTCAAGCACGGCTTGCACCTGCGGAAAAAGAGCGTGAGTGTTTTATTTTGCATCAATGTCTTCCGTCGCACCTTCGCAATACTTGCTTGCGCTGAACGCCGCCAACGGTGTGTCGACCTTGTGTGTGGTGTCAGGTTGTAGCACACCGCCGCCACCTTTCAGGTGTATGACACCCATTACTGGCGCAGCGCTAAGAACGTGTGTAAGTGTGGGGTAGATGTGTGCATGCGTGTGTGCATGCGAGCCCAAATGCGCTACAAAGACGAAATGACACACGAACGGGCATTGATAGTCATGATGGTTGATGTCCATTATTTCTGTTTTTATCGTTTCACCGCAGAGGTGAAGAGAAAAAAAAACTCATTTGGCGGACTTGCTCAAGTTCCACCATTGGTCGATTGTCACGCCACGTGATACGGCCCACGCCAAACATATATACCCGCGAGATGTTTAAATACGTTGTTTGCTATTACTGATCGACACATCAGCGTCAATTTTCTGCCACTACCTGGGTTTCCAGGGTGATAATCATCCATAATTTGATGCCCCATTGTATGTTGGATCTCTAAAACAAAATGCTGTTATCATAGATCTACTATCTAGACTACTTTCCTTGCGTTAGTTGTTTACAGAGGGTATTGAAAATACCATATTTCATACAAATATCTAATACAAGAACAATTATTACAATAGATTTTTCCAATATTCCAGATGATGCTATAGTCGCCCCTATCCGCGAGCAAGTTCACCTGCGGAGCTTGCGTCATCCACACCCTTTCTCCCACATGATGTTGTGATGGAAGCAACGTGGATTGTTCACTATTCACTACTACCCCCTGCCCCCCACACACACAAACACACGTTGTTTATTATTGATTTTGATGATTGTTATCATCGATCAAAAGGGTGCTCATAACGTACCATTCTGTGAAGGTCGATTCATTTTTTTTCTCCCCATTCCCCCTCCTGCCTGTACTTTTTAAAAATCCATCTCTCCCTTGCGTCTTTGTGGCTTGCATCTCTCTCTCTCTCTCTCTCTCTCTCTCTCTCTCGCACTCTCTCTCTCTCAAATCAAATCTGGCTTTATTGGCATGTTAATGAGCATCATACATTGCCAAAGCATACATTTAACAAACATAATGTACAGCAAAAAGTCAGTAAATGGGCAAAAAACAATATAAAGCTTATATACATAACAATGTACACCTCTCTCGCTCTCTCTCTCTCTCTCTCTCTCTCTCTCTCTCTCTCTCTCTCTCTCTCTCTCTCTCTCCCATTTCTCTTATCTGTCACCTGCTGAGTATATCGAATACACACACCATTGTCACACTATAGTCGTTATACCCCACCCCCACACCTCATCCAGAGCTGTTGCCTATGGAGGGTCAAAGAGGTCACAGGTCACGCAGAAGGGATTGACTAGGATAACTGGGGAGGTATTTCTTGACCTACGGCCTCCACCTTGAACCCCTTTATTAAAAAAAAAAATCTTTATCTAAGTTGAGTAATAAACAGCATTCCACACACTGAGTTTTACGGGAGCTTGGAAAAAAGTCTCTTGGACGCACAAAAGTTATAAACGGATTTGCAACATATGTGGTACTGAATCAGTTAGACCCTCGGGTAAATTGTGTGGTTACATAGAGGGTGTGAAGAGTCATGACATTTTGCATAGTGATATGTTTTACAATGACTGCTACTGCCTAGAAGCTTGAGTTCACCAGCATCACTGCACGTTGGAATAAACTGTTCTTCAGTCTTAAGGTCTTAGTGCACAGTGCTCTGTAGCGCCTGTCCGAGGGAAGGGGGGAGAAAAGATGGTGTGCAGGTTGGGCGGGATCCGCTTCCTCACCCTAACCTGGAACAGGTCTTGAATGGCGAACTGGGGAGCAACAATGATTTTCTTTGCTGATCTAACCACCATCTGCATTTTCCACCTAAAGTTGATTTCTTCAGAAACCTCTTCCTAAAGATTCACTTTTAATATACTGTTCTTTTGTCACAGACATTTGCCATAACCTGTCTGAGTTTCTTTACGCTCTCAATCCTGTTATTTATTTCGTATTTGGTTAATTTTATATCACAAGGCAGTAACTGTGAGAGTATTTCTCGGATGCTTTGGAAAGTGACAGGATGTCGTCCCGAGGACAAATATATAGCCACAACCACTTGAACCAGTCATGATGGAGGTTGCACTTTTTTCATGGCCCTTTCTGCAGAAATGTTCTCTGACTGCTGCTGATCAAGACAATCACAGCTGTATTTACATAATTTAATAGTTCATAATTTGCGGATTGTTATTGTCATTGGTTGAGTAACAAGTAATTAAGTAACTAACACAAACATTATATTCATACCATCATATTATTATCAATGTCATCATATTGATGTTTTCCTTTTAGAATTTATGTCCATTTAATATTGAATAGTTTGTATTTCAACATCAAATTTCATGGTTCAACATCAAATTGCATGGTTCTATTTATTTTGTCTCCCATGGGAGTAATGGCTTGAAGCGTAATGTTGCCACAAAACTGTTGACAATAATTATGCAGATTATCGCTTATAAAATGAATCGACAATTAATTGAATTAACAATCATCAGTTTAATTAACTAATTATTGCACCCACTTCATCAGGCACCGATTCTTGCTTAACATTAACATTGTGTATTCTCTGTTTCCTTGTTGTTGTGATGTTTTTCCATTTCATTTAACTGTGGGGTGACTAGACACTGCTTCTACTCTTCTAGAATTTGTGTGCCAATTTTCAGCATTTCCCAAGTATGGTCCTATGGGCTGCCATAGATTCCCTAAGGAGAATGTTTCTCAGATTTGAATTGTTTTTTTAAATCACAAATTCAATTAATGCTACACATTTCCCAGCATTTTATTTTTAGCTGAAAATATACACAGTCTACACTCGGTTTTCCAAAAAGGGGCAGTGTAATCTCTCAGTCAAAAACATCACTGCCTTGTGCTATAGGAACATTGTCATTTGAATAACAAAATTCATCATTAAATTAGTAATATATTATTCACTTATTCCATATGGAGAACGTATTTATTGCTGGAGTAATTTTTATACTTTTTTACGGGCTTCTTATTTCAGATAGAATCCTAATTGAGACAAACCATTCCATTTACATGTCTTTGACTTCCTGCATCTTGAAGGACTCTCCTCTGGGGCTCAGAGAACGGAATAAATATTTGTAGAGCCTTTTCTGGTGGCTAGGAGTTTTATTTACATGAGTTTAAAGTGTATTTTTCATGGAACATTCCCTTTCACCCTTTCAATGGAAATACATTTCCATTTAGTGTCCTTCAATGTTCAAAATATTCAGTACATATTAAGATGTATGTATTGCGGTTACCCAAAGAAGAGGGTCCCTAACATCTAGACCTAATTCCTAATTTTCAGGGCTCCTATGGAATATTGAAATAATTGAGCTACACAGCTACATACACTGGGGAATGTTAATCTTCCCTCAGAATAGGATTTGAAATTCTAATGATTTTTAATTGAGGAAATCCAATTTAAGTTAGTACAGTGTTTTCTTTAGGTAATATCATATAGGTGTAGTAGGGCTGTGCAAAAATCTATTTGAAATGTGATTATTCTGTTCAGAGGACATTTGAAAAAGTTAAATCATCAAATCATCATCATATTTCCTTTTTAACATTGATATAATGATTTTGTTGGTCTGTTTCCAAGTTATCTGAGTGAATAAAATGTATATAAATTAACAATTGTATTAATCCTAAGCCAGAGGGGGAGGTGTCTCTACTTAATTACCAATATGGACACCATTTGCAAAGTTTGAAACATGAACTTCTAGTTTCAATATATTTTGTCCTTTTCTTTTCTTTTTCAAGAAATCGGAAACAAATCGAAAATCGAGATTTCAAAGACACAAATCAGGATTTTATTTTTTAGGAAAATCGTACAACCCTAACCTGTAGCCCCATTGTTTTCCTAATAACGTCAATGTTCAAATAGTTCGTTCATAAACACAAAGACTTGTATGAAAATAAACACTGTTGTTCCTTTTCACACTGAACAATATGCAATAGTTTCAAGATTTTTGTAAACAATTGATCCTATTTACAATTTTCAGCATAATCAACAGTAACTGGTTTGCAATTACATAATATAAACATGTGTTTTTTTCACCCCCAAGAGAGTCAATTAAAAGGGAGGCAGTGAACCTAGCAACCACTAGGGGACAGTAACCACAACATTATATATAACGTCCACCCCGGACGATGATGATCACACTTAGAATTATAGTACGTTCTATTTACTTTCATTCAAATCTTGAACTTTGTACTGACGGCTATAAAAACACACAAACACAAAACAAACACCTCATGGAATTAGAGCTGAATGATAAATATTCATATTTGGCCTTAAAGCTGTGTTGGTGTGTGTGTCAGAGAGGTGCGGTGTGTGACCAATTTTCAAAGCTGTTATGTCATTCCAAGGGTTCATTATTATTATATTCCATTGTTAGGGCTCTGTGGCGCAGTTAATTAGACACCCGCATCCAGCACATATGCTCTTGTGCCTGTGAGTGAGTTCACGGCGCGCACACACAATGTTGTGAGTTCGCTTCTTCTCACCGACATTTCTGCAGGTCTGCTTTCCGTTGCCGTTGTCATCCTCCTTCCACGCTAACTCTGTCAATAAAATGGGGAAATGGTCCTTGCGCTGACAAAAAAGGCGGACCGACAGGCCACATAGTTAATTCAGTAAGGCTTCGACACAAGCCACATAGTTAAGTTGGCAGATATGTTTCCATTTTTCCATTTCTCTCCTGCTGCTTCTAAATGCTGGTTCTGCCATCGTTGTTGTACTGTTCTTCCCTAGACAGTGCTTCCATCATATGGAGACAGATGACACTTCTCAGACACCAAGGACTCTGAAGACCACTGACGCTATCCACAGGTTTAATGGCGTTGAGTAGTCCTTGGTGTCTAGGTAGTGTCATCTGTCTGCATATGACGAAGAACATGTGTGTGTGTGTGTATAATATATATATATATATATATATATATATATAATCTTATTGGGTTATTATCTTTTGTTGGGTTATTATCTTTTGTTGGGTCAGAACAATAGACCTTTGCAGCAGCTCACCAATAACAATGGTCATGATTGAAAATATGAAAAAACATGCAAGAATGACAAAGGCAAAGCCAACATGGTGGAAAAATATATAATGATTGCTCAGTCTCTGTGAGCACTTCAGACAATGTCTTGCAGTGGTTGACGACGTTTGTCCAAGAAGCACTGCACCTTGCCAACAATACTATAATTTGAGGCTATTGCATCCAAACTCTGGAATGCCTTCGGTCACGAATTAAGGTTTGATGGCTCAGTAAACATGTTTTAAAAGGCAGCTAAATAGCTAACTATTAAGCATGTATATGGATAGACCCTCCTCCACCCCAGTCAATTGTCATGTCTCATTTCACCTGCCCTGTAAAGTATGTATGTCTTTGGAAGGAGCTATATTAATACATCTTACTTATTCTAGCACTTAAGGCACTTTTTTTAGGATTTTGTGCAACATGATGCAAAATGACCTACACAATGTGGGGAAAAACCTCTTTATGAAGTTAAGATATCAAAGTTCAGTGAAAAACACATCCTAGCCTCCCATGAGCGCTCAAATGAAATGGAAAAACGCACAAGGGCGCTTGACACGAGTCTGGCAATGAGAAGGGTTAATGTGGCTGTCATTAATCACATACCAATATATAACATTCTCAACAATATGAATACATATACATCCATATATATATATAACATTCTCAACAATATGAATACATATACATCCATATATATATAACATTCTCAACAATATGAATACATATACATTTTCTTTTTTAATGTTTTTGCTGTTGCAAAGGTATAACGTAAAACAAAATGTTCCCCCCAACCGCTCCAGACTGATATATCAGCACTTATAACACATCAAAATGTTGTCATCCAGAAGACCTTTATGTGTCATCACAAATTCCCAATGCCCCTGTCTAAAGGCACCTTATTTGAAATCAAAAATGCCCTTACGTGCCCTGCCTAGAATGCTGTTTGCGGCACCCCAATGTCCCCACCTGCAATAGCATCCAAATAAATCAGAGGAAGTAGAAGAAGTCATTTGGAACGCTGCCCTTCCTGTTCAAGGTGGTTTGTGCACTGCCAGCGCTCTGAGTCGTAAAGGCATATTGAAAAGGCTCTCTGCCCAAATAATTTCCCTATGAATGGTCCGAGATGGTTCCTGGACAGTAGCCAGTGTTGGGCTGTGGCTAAATGCCATTTTGTAAGAGTGTGTGGTTAGCTGTGATGCTAAACTAGCTAAAAGGTTTCTGGTTTAGCCAAGCTCGCCATGCTGAGACTTTTTCCTGGTGAATTTAATCATAACCTATTCCAAAATTATTTGATAATGATAGTCTGATTACTGTAATTTGAAAAACATGTGGTGGTCTGTTACTTCCTGAACCTGACAGCTTATCATATCTAGAACTATAAGTATACGGTGCAGACTGCTAAAGGCATATCCCTGAAACCTGATAGAAGCATCTATAAACCCCAGATATATTGTAAAGCCATGCTTCCTGTAGGAATTGTGACATCACAGTGGCCTTGTAGAGTACAAGCCTGAATGGACCAACAAAAATGTAGCCATCTTGAATTCAGCCATCTTGAAAGTGTTAGCCTCCAAGATCACACCAAATCTGGGACCTATCCACCATCTGGTCAGAAGTTATGGATCAAACAAACCTTTGGCCATCCTGAATTCAACGATCATGAAAAATGTTCATCAGTTCATGAACCTCTGGGACAAATCCATCCGCCCAAAAGGTATCATGTTAACATGAAGGAGCGGTGGCGGTGGCATACGGAAAACCATTATATACACCACGCTCCGTGTTTTAATTATATTAAGTTAAGAGGGTAGCATATAGAAGCGGCAAGGGGGGGGGCAGATCATTTCATCACAAAAGTCAGGATTTGGGATTCTGAGACTGGGTTAGGGCAGGGGTTAGGTTCTGGGTTGGGGTTAGGGTTAAAGTCAGAAGAAGAGACAGGAGTAGAGTCAAGAGATGTCAAAAAATGTTGGAGTTGGCTATCGTAGTTAAAAAGCTTTTCGGTTAGACTGCTGCTGAGATCAGCGCTGATTTATTGCTATGGTTAGCCATAATAGCCAAGCTGCTGGTTTATCGAAAAAGATGTTGAGTGGAATACTTTCTACTTTTGCTAATCTAATTAAGACTTTCCACACTACGCTTTTGTGGCTTCCAGCAACTATAATGCTTGGCCAGATTCCCTGGCCATTGTGACATCAGTCTGTTCATCTTGGTAGCTTGGTAGCGCAGATCAAATTTGTCTTATTTCCCTTTAAATAAACGTAGGAGATGTAGTTTGTTGTGCTTTGTGACAAGACGGAGGGATACATAGGTGAGAAATTAACTACATTAGCAACTGCAAGCTACCATTGATTTGACAACTTTTAGCGCTGTGCATCTAAGTATTGACATTATTGGTTTGACTGGTCAGTCTG
>OMKY01049804.1:0-10491 GCA_900302395.1 Bregmaceros cantori | reverse complement strand
CAATACACCACACTGTAGACCACAAACAGGGTAATGTAATATATGGTATCACATGTACACTCTGTCACAAACTCTACATTGGGGAAACCAGGTACACACTCACACACCGCCTTAAACAACACTTATACACAATTAAGAAGAACACACTCCGCACTCCCTTAGTTCAACATTTTCAGCAGCACCCCCCATCCCATCTGGCCATCACAGCTCTTGAGACCTGCGCTGCCTGGTCAACATCCCAGCGCAGGTCTCAAGAACGCAAATGGATTCGCCTCCTAAGGACCAGGGTCCCCTGTGTGTGTGTGGGTGTGCGCGCATGTGCTCTTGTATTTGTATGTGGTTATGGTTGTTTTAATGGGTTGGGAAGGTTGGGGATTGAGTGTTTCCTTTTGTTCTTGTTGTTTTGCTTTGTTTGTTGCTGTAAAGCACTTTGAATTGCTCTGCATGAAAAGTGCTATATAAATAAAGTTTGATTTGATTTGATATTTTTTTCAAACGGAGCAGTCAAAATGTGTGTGAAACTTAAGTGTTAAAATACATACTTAAGTCCGATTCATACCCCAATTACCCATAGGTGTGGCGAATTACATGCGTAATCCGTCCGTACGTTCCACTCGTTGCCGCCGAGCGCCTTTTACGTTACCATGTGCAACAACAGCTATTCATACTCAAGAGCACCCCCCACCTTTTCCAATAGTATTGCTCCGTTTCATCCGTTCGCACGTAATCACAAGGTCCCCAGATCCGTGCCAATTTACGTACGTAATTGATGGAGAGAACGTGTGAAACGCTCCATCTGTACCTGTATCCATAATTTACGTGAGGTATGAATGGGCCTAGAATTGAAAAGTGTGCACACAGAAAGTAGAGATACTATTATTTATAGTATGATTCCTCCACCACATCAGCGGAGTAGTCGACCGGGACGAGGGTGTTTGATGCATTGTAGTAAATAGTTTAATGCAGGGTTAGGGAACCTTTTTTCCATCAAGGGCCATTTGCAAATTTATAAAATCTACCAAGGGCCACAGCGTATATTGAATGTGATTTTTCACTAATTTTTACTGTCCTAGAGCTGTATTTTACCCGCACGCTGAGAAGAGAAGATTGGATGGCAAGTTGTCATGCAATCAGAACGGCTCTGTCGGCGTGGTCATCTGTCTCACACGCGTGCAATACAGTATCCAGCAGTTATCGCGGGGCCCCACGTAGTCTCCCCGGGTTATTGTCAAACTTTCTGGGTCCCACATAGACTTCCTAAAGTGTTAGTATTGTAATCTGACTGCCGTGCACATCCATATTCCAGTCGACTGCCTGCTGCTGCTCCTACGTGCTCAAAATAAAAAGATGTGGCTACAAATCTCCGCTGAATAGTGGTGAACAACTCGGGTCCGTATTGAACGCTCTCAGACGGCCCATTGTCCGTGTGTGTTTCAGTGTCAATCAGCGCCGGAGAGTGTGGATGCGATGCTCAGCGCGCAGTGCGCGTGTCCGTGCAGACGGTGCAGTCAGCGAGTGTGGCAGCCGCACCGTGTGTGTTCAGCCAACTTCAATGGAATGTATTTAAATTTCATTTTTTATGTATTTAATTTTATATAATAATATAATTATATAATAAATGTAATGCATACATGCCGCTGTAGGCCGATCTGCACTGAATCGCACACGGTGGGATAGTTTGTTGCCGCACAGCGGCAACCAACACCCATATCGGCTCTGCTGTAATGTAATGGGTGTGACACAATTGAATAACAGGTTTGGATTATATGGCACAGATTTCTTTCGCCGTTTTCATCAAATTGTAAAGGGAATGTGATGAAGTTACTTGATTCATTCTAAGAAATGATCTGTGTTCAGTTGACATGTTGCAATGGTTGCGACGGTAACCACCACCATTGGATTTCTTAGGTGCAAGTTGCGAATTGCCAACAGATTTGATCATTGTGGTGCAACAGGATACAGCAATATGCAATAGAGTTTGCAGTGAATCGCATAGCGTCTCGTTGAAATAAAAAAAAGTCAGTGAGAACAAAACACAATGTTATAGAACCGTATCAGGGAAGTCCTGAGGCTGGTCTTGCGAAAAAGACCACTAATAACCTACAACTCTTACAAAACCCAGCTGCCCGGGTACTGACAAGGACCAGGGGGCGGGAACACATTACTCCAATTTTGTAATCTTTGCATTGGCTCCGTGTCCGTTTCAGAATTGACTTGAAAATACTTCTACTGGTTTTCAAATGTGTTAACAAACTCGCCCCTCCATATTTAGCTGATCTCGTACTAGTTCCACAAGTTAATTCCAAATCGCATGAAGAGCCCGCATTTAGCTGCAATGGCCCTCAACTATGGAATGGTCTTCCGGCCGTGGAGACTGTGGATGTTTTAAAGAAAAGGCACAAGACACATCTCTTTGATCTGGCTTATAACTAGGATGTTACCGTCATCGATACATCAGCCCACTGTATTTGTTTGCGTGTGTGTCTATGTGTGTGTGTCCATGGTTGAGTGTGTGCCAGTTTGTTTGGGTTGGGAGGCTGTGGTTAACGTTGTCTTGTTCAATGTTCTGTTTCTGTGAAGCACTTTATGTTGAAAGAGCTATACAAATAAATAAAGTTTGAGTTTGAGGCCGGATCTCACGTATTTATATCCCTGTGACGGCCCCTGAAGGTCCTTGTGATGTCACAATCGGTTGAATGCTAGAGAAAGCATGACTCTACAATGTTTCTAGGGATTATCGATACCTTATACCTTTAGAAGTTGTAGACAACTGCATAGGCCTAGTTACCCGGAGGTCAGACAGATAAAGAACTCATGCAGTGTGGGATTGGCGATACCTTTACGGGCAAGCGTGGCTTGTAAAGCTAAAATATGCTGGATTACCAGGAACTCCGAAGATGTTCTCAAATGACCCACCAGGAAGTCTGAAGAAAAACTATGAAGAACGAGCCCCCCACCCACCCACACACTCATCACTGTCTCCAACACTGATGTGTTGCAGAACCTTCAAAATTGTCGTGTCCCTGCACCCCCCCCGCCACCCCTAAATAGCTTCAACTCCCCCCAGAAAGCCCCCAAACCAGCTCCGTCACCACCACTACACCTCTCCCCCCACAATCCGATCCCGTCGGAAAATGCTGACGGACAACTTCCTATGCTTGTAAAGCACTTTTCTCAAAATGTTTTCCTCTCTCCATGAACAGAAAATGGGATAGGGGGGGTGGTGAGGCTGCGGGGAGCGGACAGAAAGGTTTTGCAGACATCTTGACGATAACGTCAAACCCTCAACGTTTCGCCTCGACAACGTTGATGGACGCTTTTTCTTTTCTGTCGTTTTTATTTTTTTTCCCGATCATTCATTCAGAGGGAGTAGCTGTGGTTCGGCCGACATCGGAAACGGGATGGATTGCGCGTGCGTCATGCACACGCAACACCCGATACCTCGCACGGTATTCACATTACGCTATATCATGCTGTCAGCAGTATGTGGAGCACTCCAAAATTCTCTCTTTTTTTTCTGATAACCGTTCCCGATGTCGACTTGTTTCCTCTGAGTTCCATTCCGATCAGCGTCGTCCTTGTTTGCTGTGACCCAGAGCAGGAGAGCGGTTATTGCCTGCTGGCTTCACGTTGAGTGCTGACACGAACAACCTGCCCTGCGTTCGTCATCAGCACTCTCGCGGACATCCAGCGAGTGATTAGTGTTTGCCATATTGAAGCATATTGTTCATGGAGTTGGGTGTGCATTAGAAAGTGTCGTGCTAGCTGCATGCGGGTATGCACCTAGCATGCATTAGTCTTATGTATGAAGAAAGGGCTTACAACATGGTATGTAACTTGTACCTTCTGACATATATCATATCAGTCATTTTTACAGAAGATGAATCGATTAATCAAACTAGCACTCAGAGAGTGCAAACCTGCGGCAAAATCACAGTTTGTAAGCTCATAACAGTTGTCAAATTGTGAAGTTACTTATAAGCTACAAAAAAGCAATCACTGTTCAGAATTTCATCAAATCAGTGCATAACTTTTCAGTTATCCTGCTGACAGACAAAAAACAGACAACAACATTACCTCCTGGCAAAGGTAATGATGTGAATGCAGCAAAATGTAATCACTTGTTTCGTTTGTCATTTCCAACAACCGTACAAAATTTCATCCAGATCTGTGCGTAACTTTTTCAGCGCCAGCTCGGCACAATACATTCTTCTTGTGAAAAACGGTCAGACCACAAGGCAGTGCCAGAGCTGCAGTGTCACCATGCCGACAGGTGCCCACGTCACCTAAGGAGTGGTGTACTGCTTTGAAAAATTCGAAGGGCTCACGATCACCTTCAGCACATCATCCTCTGCAACGTATGTGTGGTAAGTTTAACGGTGCTTTTCCATTGGAGTTCGGTGACGCTTGTCGTGGGCGGCACGAATACTCTAAATATGCTCGCGTGCCAGCGGTGTTTCAATTCCAGTTGATGCTCGTGGCAAGCGGCCCGTCCGCTCTTCACAAACGGAGAGGGCACCGTGCCTCCTGCCGGGAGGGCCAGGGAGGAGCTGCGCCCTACAGTCGGCTGCGCTACGGTGACTCGGCTGGCTCCCACTGCGAGCTTCGAGCACACACGGCCCCCTGGCCCCACCCACGGTGCGTGTGTGAAGTGTGTGTGAAGTGTGTGTGAAGTGTGTGTGAAGTGTTACGAATGCCCCGTGCGGCACACGTTTCAACTTCCGCATCTACCACCTCGCTCATTGGTGCGTGGCTGCCGCATCTCTTCCCATCCACTTACATGGTATTTTCGGGATTTTGCGCCGCCCGCGACAAGCGTCACCAAACTCCAATGGAAAAGCAACCGTTAGTAACTAAAACTCAATTCTTTCCATATTAAAAATGGTTTCCGTGACAAGATTCAGTCAGATTGAAAATGCAGTCAGCTCACCAGTCCACACTGAGGGAGCGCCTCCGATAGCCCGGAGCTCGGTCCTGTCCGGTCTTGTCAGCCTTGGCGGGTCGTTCTTTCAGCGACAGACGGTGCGTGAACTTTGAAATGCCCGACTCGGACCTGAAGAGGAGGAGAAAAAAAAAATAATTAGCTGAGGTAATCTCAGGTAATAACCAAATTAGAATTAAGAGTTTAAAGGGGATTGGGGCCCTCTGGGGGCATGGCTAAACACATATATCAAAGGAGAGGCAAATTGCGCCTCCATTTTGGTCAAACATTTGCAGAGTCAGGCTGGTAATTCACACAAAAAAAAAGAGGCAAGACGCAAGGGTCTTTAAGTTCATAGGTAATGCAAGTAGGATAGAAATGCATGAATTGGACAACAACAAAACTGTGCAACTAGGGCTGTAAAATCCTGATTTGTGTCTTTGAAATCTCGATTTTCGATTTGCTTCCAATTTCTTGGAAAAAAAAGGAAAAAATACATCAAAAGTTTCATATAAACATAGAAACACCTCACCCTTTGTCTTAGGATTAATACAATTATCAATTATATGCATTTTATTCACCCATATAAGTTGAAACCAGACCAGCAGAATCATTATTATCAATGTTAAAAAGGAAATCCGATTTGACGATTTCACTTTTTAAAAAAAATCCTCTGAACAAAAGGAATCACATGGAAATAAATGCATTCCACATGTGCATTACACTAAGGCTGAACGATGAACCGCAAAAGTAGGTTAACCGCGGTGCGCCCCCTTGCGGTTAATAGGCCGCGAGGGTTGCGGTTTTAATCGCAGTTTCTTGTCTCCCGTCTTAAAAAAAAAATCCCCATGCACGCTGTGACGGCAGCGTCTGACCGCCCCCCCTCGCCGCCTGTCTCTCTCTTTCTCTGTCTCTCTGTCTCGTTATCTCGTTCTCTCCGTCTCTGTGTACGGCTTCGTAAACATTTAATAATAATTCAAACATTTAAAAGAGTGACAGATAGCAAGAGTTGCCCACACGCATGGAAGTTTAACGACGGCGGGTCGCATTGAGGAAGCGATCCTGAGGAAGCGCTGTTTGTATGGTCACGGATACGCGTGGGATCGCTTCAAACGTAATGCGGCCAACCTGTCACATACTGCGCTTCCAACCGCATTTGACGCCGAGCGATAGTTTCACACAAAAGAGCAGCGTGCGACTGTCTGCGGTACCCGGAGCTGAAGCGTTCTGTTCTAAAGAATGAATACAAACCCTTCGTTAATTATACAGCAAGGCAACGAACCGCAAAATATCTGGTTGGTTAATATTATTGTTGTTCAATTATATATTTATTATGCTGTATTGAGAATATGGTATGCATTTTATTTTATTCAACTTACTTTTCTTGCTTTTCTTTCATGCTAGATTTTAACATATTGGGCTTTCCCGTGGGCCCATTGTGCTTACGTGTTGTCTTTATTGTACTGTATTTTATTAGGCCCATGACGCTGGGAATGGTGACTGGCATTGGGAACAACATATATTCAACACGTTTCAGTGGATGATGGGCCAAACAATGACGCCATTAATTGCTGCAGATCATCTTCATTCATGTAGCTTTTGTATAGAGATGATTATAGGGGTGCTATATTGCTATGTGGTTCTTATTTACTATCAGGGCTGGCATTTGGATTCTGGGGAAAAGGAAAAAAGTTATAAGACATAACTAGATTTTTTTTAACTCTGATTTTACATCATTCTAAATACATAGTTACTACTAACCCTATGACCTAACAAAAGTGAATTTGCATTATTTATTATTCAGCAAAATACATTAATTAATGGTGAACCACCCTAGAGGAGGCCATTGTTCAACGAACCCATGATGTCATAGAAAAAAAGTAATAACTTTTTCAGGTTCATTCAAAGACACATACATAAATTGAGTTGAGTCCGACTATATCAACAAGGTAGTATCAGCAAAAAGAATGTGCTTGTAAGTTGGCTGCCCAGGGATATCAAGCAATGAAGAAACCCTGTAACACGGCTGCAATGACAGGATTCTATCTGGCTTTCACCTGTCCATCCCTCGACAAGATGGCTACTCTGGAGTGCTACAGCCGAGCTTTGAGGCTAGGTGGGAGGGTGAGGATCATCCAGGCGGAGCGAGGTAGGGAATAGACTCCTCGGGGAGCTCGGAAAGAGAGAGGAGGATGCAGAGAGAGAGAGAGAGAGAGAGAGCCCACGCAAGACAGAGAGGAGACAGAGCAAGAGAGGAGCTGCGGCCCCGGGCCCCACAGTGGCCCATTGTTAATTGGACGCCATGTGTGACAGCTAAAGAGAGATTAGTTGGTACAGCTGCCGCCATTTGTCATAACTACCCTTAACAAGACACACATGGCAAACCCGGTTACAGACAGAGATATTATGGAACACAACACACCAAAAGAAAGAAGGGAAGTGGCGGGCGGGAGAGGGTGGCTAGTTTCAGAGAGGGGGGGATAAAGATGTTTTTTAGAGAGCAACATTTTTGCACACACAGACACACATACTGTGCTACTCGTCCCAGGAAAACAGTGATTCCCTCTCTCATAGGAGATGGCATCACGTCCGCTAGGTTCACAATGACAGTAAACGTCATATGCGTAGATAATGTGAAGAGTAGGGCTGCAACTAACGATTATTTTATTAATCGATTAATCGAAATCCCCAAAATATTCACAGCAACACAGAAATTAATCGTGTCAACTTGAAATGTCGTCAGTTTTGGTTCATGATATCCAACACATGCACAATAATTTAGATATTAGTAGTAATATCAAATTTGTGTAGACCAATAAACAGTCAACAAAAAACTGCTGACAATATCAATTAATCAATTCCTTGGCAATTATCGATTATTGCATTAGTTGTCGAAGAATTTCATAATCAATTAGTCATGAATTAATCGACTAATCGTTGCAGAACTTGCAGCCCTAGTGAAGAGCATATCCTAAAAGAGCAAGTCCTGCCTCTGGACTCATTCATGTGCAGTTCCAGAACCAAGCCTCCCAGAATGTGGTCTTTTGGATCGGTCATTTCAGAGCTGGTTTGGTGTACCTGCAAAGTTCAACCGGGGCAAGTTCGTCATTGCACTCAACCCCAGGGGCGCGAACCTACAATTTCTCTCCCACAAATGCCACCAGATGGAACGTCTTCTGCCTATCAAGTCAGCCCAGCGACACGTTCAAGGAAGCCATACAGCTGTGTCGTCATGTTAAAAGCACAATGCTTCTGTGAGAAAGGAAAAGAAGTGCAGATGTTTCGCTCGCTACGCCTGGGTGCTTTGCCAAGTGCCACACACGTTCACGTCTCCACCAACCACAATGGCCTCGGCCAGCTTCCCCCTTCCCCACGCTATCACTAGAGCATGATGAAATAAGGACGATGCTTCTGGAAGTGAGTCCTTCCCAGTTGGTGCATGACAAGCTAACAACATTCTTTTCACTCTTTTGTAGCAGTAACTTTATTCTGTAAAAGAGGTTGCGGCCGATGGCATATGTGGCATGTCATATGTGGCCTGTGCCCATCGACAGTAGCGCCGAGTGATGCCAAGTCTCTTTTCTTTTAGCTGTTTGTTTGCTCAAATTGAGTTTTTCCTTCCTCCTCCGAGGGATCCTCAAACCAACTGTGGCCAGCAGCCTTTGCACATGTTGCTATCCCTAATTACAGCCTTGACTTGGTAAATCTAGAACAGGCTTTTAAGCGGTTTCACTTTCCATTTTCTCTTGTGTGTGTGTGTGTTTGTGTGCATGTGTGCAAGACAGATGCGGGGATGTGCCGCGGTGAGGTCCCACTGCGAGAATTTAAAGCGGGGAGCAGGTGAACAATAATTATGTTTGTATGTGCACACGTGCATCAAGCACTGTCATGCCCTTGCACTTGTTTTTTTTATCTTTTTTTTTATCTCCCTCGTCTCCGTGCGCTGATGCAAATTGTACATAAAATGTGGATTCATGTGTGTTTAATCTGGTGCGCCTGGCATGTGCCGTGTATACGAGGATCGGAGTGAAAAAATAATTTCATCACAGGCATTTCATGCTCCAGGTGAATCTCTGTGAAATCAAAATGCATGCACTCTCGCCAGCCCTGAACTTGCTATTATTTTTGCCAAGTTTTATTCCTCTGCTTTCTCTCAAAGACACTCTTCAAAGCAGCTATATAAATGCGTGTAAAGCTTGGGCTAGGAATTATTTGAGTTGCTTATTGTTGAGTGGGTTTGTTGATTGGGAAATATGAAACGGCAGGCCGTAGAAACTATGATCTCAAGACATGAACATTCTGCCTGTTTACTTTGCAGAACGTAAAGTGCCCAAAGCACACAGTATCAGCATGCTTCAATAGAATGTCATAACTGCATTACTTTTAAAGAATGTAACAAACTGCAGTTGCTTAGCATCATGAGGGACGGGGGGGTTGGGTCGTGCAAAAAATGCATGTGAATATTCCAAGGAGCCACAAAAAATATTTTCGTATTAAATTATATTGCATCAAAGTATATAAGTCAGTGTTCTGGATTCAGATATTCACATTGATTATTATCATTTTAGTTGTTGAGTATATAAAAACTAAAAACAAATTAATAACACTACACAAGTTGGGAGACAACTTAATGGATTTATGGACAAATAGATAGGCAAACAAACAAAGTTAACACTCAATAAACCACATACAAACAACTAGTAGTATTCTCAAATGTCTTGTTTAATCATGCCCTTGAAGCTGGCAGGAGAAATATTAGCAAACCAACCTTTGATCTACTTGTGGGGAATTAATCAATTGAATAATTATTTGTTGCAGATTTAGCTAGTGTGTGTGTGCTTGTGTGGGCTTGTGTTTGTGTGTGTGTGTGTGTGTGGGCTTGTGTGTGTGTGTGGGTCCGTACAAGCATGCATTTGTGGGCAAAAGGCAACGTAAGTGTGTGCACATGCATGCATATGCCTTGTGTCACAGGGTTTCCAGCACAGTGGGGTCCAGCTAGCAGCTGCAGTCTTGCTCCAGAGAAGAAAGCTGGTAGAGATTATACACGCTCAGAAAACACACTTCGATAATAGTCTCCGTTCTTTACTCATAAATAAAAACAAAACAAAAAAATCCCCACAGGTTCCGTCCGTTCTCTATTCCCATAAAGGTTGAATTTGTTAATTAAACTTTTTTTTTTAAAGAAACAAATGTGCTTGTGTGCTGGGGGGAGTTTAGGGGTTGTGGGTGAGGTGAGGTGATACGGCGGTTGGCAAACTCTTTTCATCAGTTTAAAAGTGTGTTTGTGTTTGCCTTTAAGCGTTTCAGTCAATACCAGCGCTCTAATACTTTCTGCTCTGTCTAGCCGTCTCCCACACCCGCCACTGTTTTCTTAAAACAGAGGGAGAGAAGAAGGGAGGAGGAGACCAGGAGGGAGGAGAGGAGGGGGTGATAAACGAGGGTGATGAATGTACGTGTGTGCCCGGCGCATCACTTTGGCAGATTAGTAATGTCTCCGTTTTCATTAAAACTTGTCAAAGAAGTGCATTCCCACCCTGGCTCCCACACCCTCGCACACGCACACACATCCC
>OMKY01049747.1:0-14271 GCA_900302395.1 Bregmaceros cantori | reverse complement strand
GTATTCTCAGTGCTAATGCAGTGTTGTGCCTCCTACCTGAGCAGTGCAGGCTGCGTGCGAGCTCGGTGGCCATCACCTGCATGATGAGACCGACCCGGAGCCTCAGCATGTCTCCAAACAGGTTGGGCTGGGAGCGCATGTACATGGCCAGGTACACCAGGATCTCCTGGAGAACACACATTCAGTTCTATGAAGACTGAGTTCCACAACAATAGAGATGTATATAGAGTGGATTCCCCTAATGTGGACCCAGCTTCCTAATGTGGGACAGCCAGTTGCCCACACAGTGAACAGTGAAATGTATTGTTGAACAGTTGAACTAAATTCTAGACACATTTCCATGCTTTTACCATAGTTTCACTGACATTCATTAGATTAGGGAGGAGCCAGATGTGTCCAAAATCGAATCAGTACATGACCCTGCCCTAGAGCATTAACACACCAAATCTGAGACAAATTCGTCAGTTCAAAAGTTTCACGTTAATATGAGGGATCTGCAGCGGGGAGGCACACACAGAACCATGACATCCCCTATGCTCCATGTTTCGGGAATAGAATTACATTAGATGCTTTTAGTATACAATTCCCATATTCATTCCCACGGCAAAGAGGCTATGATGGCATAGGGTGGATTGACCTTACATGTGCCATTTTCTGCAACATCCTAATATGGGACAGTGAAATGTAGTGTTGAACAGTTGAACTTCATGTTAGACACATTACCATAGTTTGCTTTTGCCATAGTTTCAGTGACATTCATTACTTTAGGGAGGAGCCAAAGCCAATGGATCTTAGGTGTCCCACATTAGGCAGTGGCCCACATTACAGCAATCCACCCTCCATTATTAAATACCAGTGTCACACAGTGGTTCGCGAGCACGTTCTTGGTGGTACACGGGATTATCATCATTAAAAATAATTATTATAATCTGCCGGAGGTGGGACGGGATCCAGGGTCCCCTCAGCTTGGCAGACCGCAGGGCTAACCGCAACACTATCTGAGCTGTGTTAGTACCATGCAGTAGAGTGGAGGCAACTGCTGCATGTTGCTGCATTTTGTAAGTTCATAACAGTAGCCAAACTAGATGCCATTATGTCATGTTACTTATATGCTACAGAAATGCACCAAAATGTAAACAACTCCAGACAATTTCGTCCAGATCTGTGCACAACTAAAATTGAATGTATTGAATATATGAATACACTGAAAATAAAATGCTTGGCGCAGCCGTTGTAGGTAAAAAGTGTACCTGGGTGAGGACAGCGATGCTGATGTCTTGTCCGCTGGCTTCATAGATGAGATTATGAAGCTCTTCAGGAGGCAGCGGGCTGGAATGAACACACCATGAGCCATGTTATGGTTACACGCCTACAAGCTAATCCTAACCTGTGTGTTTTTCCACCAAAATGAATTGGCGCTTTTCGCGGGCGGCAAAACTCTTCAAATAGTCCAGCGGGAGCACAGTAGGAGGGTTAGGCGAAGACAGGCAGCCAGACCGGGATAGGTGAAGGCTCGACGGACGAGAAATATCTGCTCTAGCCAGAACATAACCCAAACAGAGATAGTTTTGCAGTTCTGGAGAACTTTCATGACATGACGTAGGTAGATCACTGTGACGAGACTCACCTTATGATGACCCTTTCTCTGGGCTCTGGTGGAAGACCTACAGTTAGCTGTTTGTGATGGGAGATCAGGTCTGTGCAGGCCTACACACACACACACACACACACACACACACACACACACACACACAAAATGAGATTTGGGGCGGAAAAATGGCAAATATAGACTATGAATCTAGGGTAACGCTTTAGTTTACGGTACGCTTATTACCATGTAATAAACTGATAACTATTTACTAACTAGGTAGTAATCTATATTTTGGAAGCTACATGATGTTACTACCAGCTACAAGATGTTACTACCAGGTTATTACTTGACAATTACTAATTAATAATTTGACAAACATTGAGTAATATACCTTATATAACCATTATTTACAAATTCAAAACATGGCAATTATGAGGTGATTATGAGTAAATATGCTATATATGAGCATATTTACTGAGTAAATATTGATTAGTAACTGGTAGTTACTTAGTAATCCTGCTTAGTATCAAAAAGATGAATCAGTAATTGAGAAGTAAACACCCGATACTATAGGTACAGTGTAAGTACCAGGTATTAACGGTTACCGGGTATTAACAGTTGTCAAGATATTAATTAGTAGTTGCCCAGTAATGACCTGGTATAGTAACATCATGGCTACCATGTAATTAGTAATTACCGGTTAATTATATGCTAATATGTGTACTATAAAATAAAGTGTAACCAAATCCATGCTTGGGACATAGAAACCTAAGCCAAGATACAGATATGTTATAGTGTTAAGTGACGGGATGTAGAATATACATAATTATAAAATATTTATACGTCCCGCCACAACACAACCTTGTCTTTATTTTTTTAGAGATTGACCAACCTCAGCGAGAACCTCCACCCTCTTGCGCAGGATCCCAGAGATGTAGCGGATGAGTCCCCAGTCTTTAAGGGACCCAGCCTGCTCGTACAGCTCCTCCAGCAGAGACCCCACCGTGGACTGGCCATGGTCAGACACGCCCGGCAGCTCCACAGGCCAGTCGGCACCCCTGACACACACCACAGTCAACCTGAGGCGCAGCGGTCTAGGGGGGGCATCCACCATTTCAGCGTTTCTCCACTCCGATCATCTACCGCAATGTATCGGAACTGCATTGCCCACTAGGTGTCAGCACCAGCATTCCTAACCATCATGGGTTAGGGTTAGGAATGGCCTTTCCAGCATGCCGCAACCACGGCCCTTCCATGAAGGGGCAGCACATTTACCATGTCGGAACCATGGAACTTCCAAATGTATAGTATCGATCTGTATGGGTCGTGGGAACATACTTGGTGACGTGAAGGGCGTACAGGATGTCGGCCTGGTGTTGCAGGGTCGGGCACTCCCCCAACTTCCTCACCAAGGCATTGGGGTCCATCCTCCCATGGGGGTCTTTGGGGAGCTGGTGGAACTCCGACGTAGCCTGCACAGAAAAGTGGAACTTATTCATTTATTTTAAGAAATATTTTTTTCTGACAATAGCGATCCTCCTCTCTAATTATAAGCTGGTGATTTTAAATATAATTTGTAAAGAATATGTTGAACGTCTAAACATCATTGCAAATGGAGATGTTCCATCTAAGCCAAAACTACTAAAAAGAAACTGCTAGTTTCTCAAAAGAAACTAGCAGTTTCTTTTGAGAAACTGCTAGTTTCGCAAAAGAAACTAGCAGCACTCAGAGATTGCAAACCTGTGCCGTAGTGGTACAAATAATAAATAAGCAGTATGTGTCACAACCCATTATCAATGCAAGTGCTTGAGTAGCGCGATTGCGATTGACCCATAGACTGTATTCCCACCGGCGAACATGCCAACTACATTTACAAACGGCCCCTGTGACCCGGAGGTCTGGTCATGTGACAGCGGTAAGCCCGAACGATCTATCGGTAAGTTGGTGATCAAGTATGATTTTATAGACTACAGAAATGCACCAAAATTGTATCGATTCTTCTGTGTGTCATTTCCAACAACTGTACAAAATGTCATCCCGATCCGTGCACAATTATCTTGGGGACAGACAAACCAACCAACTCTACCAAAAACATAGGCTGCTTTGCAGATCCGCCCTGGCACGAGTAATAAATGTCTGCAGGGTCTCTGGTTCAACATAACTCTGGCAAGCACACAGAATTTAATCACAAGTGTATTAGATGTTAAGAGATTGAACATTCAACCGTAGTGTAGTCCCAATTGTAAAAACAACCTTTTCTTCTCTGGCCTTTTTTGACACCCATCAACATCTAATCAAATTGCTTTCCTACATGCAACTTGCAACATCATTTTCTTAGTAAATGGTAGAGCTGCAACTGATTAAATCGATTATCAAATTAATCGGCAACTAAATTCATAATCAATTAATCGACAGTGATTAATCGTTTCCTCCTTTGGTCACTCCTCTGCATAAATGTGTTGAATATGTTGTTCAACGTTTGCTATATCAACAATGTTTCAGATTAATAATAATTACAATTTTGTGTGCGCAGTAGCTCAGTCTGTTAAGAGTGAGTACACTGCCAAGCACACAAGTGCCATGTGTGTGGCATGCAGAAACATGGGTTCGCTTCTTCACCGCCCAGATTCCAAAGAAAACAAATAAAGAGATGAATAGATTAATCAATTATCAAAATAATTCTTAGTTGCAGCCCTAGTAAATGGTGCTGGTGGTACCGCATGCTGTGGTCTGGGGCTGCCAGGCCGTGGGAGCAGATGGGGGTGAGGGACATTGAGCAGGTTGAGGGATTTGCGCTGACTCAGAGCTGGAGACACTGGCAGACGCAGAGGGGGCTCTGAACACACACACACACAGAAACGCACACAAACATACACACAAGGTAAGAAGGAGAAATCTAATTTACATAGAATATTGAATGACAAGTGACAACCATCAGATAAACAAACCATAACAAAGGTCATCATCAAAAGTCATTTTAGCTGGGTTTTGTTTCCAAAATAGTAAAAGCATATTAGGAATAAGAAACAAAGCAATGACATTATAACAATATAAATACAGTACAGCGCAATATTGAAACAAAGTTTTAAGATAAAAAATATTAGAATGTCCACAAAGTGAATTTGCCCTTCATTTGTCTGTATGACTGTGCCTGAGGTCCGGACAGTTAATTATCACAATGGGCCATTTAACTCATCCTGTTCCAGCCCTGTGCCAAATTCGGCACGTACCGGTGCCAGGGTTTTTTCCAACATGTGAGTGTTTTTTCAAGACCCATAGAAAATTAAGTTTGGTGTCCTTGTCAACAAAACATGGCAAAGGGAACTTCAAACTCTACTCATTAGAAAAAAAGCTTGTTTCTACCAGTTTCCATTCTTTAGTAATAGCCCCCAGAACAGGGGTGGGTGTCACTAAAAACTGCTGATTTCTCACAAAATCTCGAATAAATGCAGGTGAAGTGCTGACGGTGGCAGTAGATACTGCTACTATACACTCCATTCAAAAGCCCTACACTACAGTTCGGGAAACATAGAGAATGGTAACGAATAGAAGTGAATGGCGACATCTCGGCCCATTAGCCCCCAGACGACCGAATTGAGAAACAGACAGCTAGTGTCCTTCTTGCTCTGCCTTGGATAGAAATAGTTGGCTTGTGTCCCTTGGGCACATTTGGACAACTTCTTCCGCTGAAAAAGACAGATATTTTCAGAAATCTGGTGTTATCCAAGATCTTGGCGGTGGCAGACATTTTGCGGGGCATCATCGCAATCAGACGAACAGGCAGCAAGCAATATTTGTTTAAAATTTGTTTAGAAATGTTTATTAGTGTTTATAATTGATTCATCCATGGTAATATGCGTGATGTGTGGCAACCCATTATCAATGCAAGTGTTCGAGTAGCACGATTGCGATTGACTCAGAGACTCTATTCCCACCGGCCAATATGCCAACTACATTTCCCAGCGGCCCCTGTGACACCGAAGTCTGGTCACGTGACCAGACTTACATGTCTGGTAAGCGCCACCATGTCTGGTACGCGCCCAGCGATCTATCGGTAAGTTGGTGATTGAGTATGATTATGTTACTTATAGGCTACAGAAATACACCAAAATTTGGTGTGTCATTTCAAACAAATGTACAAAATTTCATCCAGATCCGTGCACCGTAACTTTTTCATTTATCCTGGGGACAGACAAACCAACGCTACCAAAAACATCTGCTTCGCGGCGCAGGTAATAATGGTAACTGGCCATTACCGGTTTAATGTTGTTTCTCAAAGTTTTTGTTGAAACACGGTGCGGTCTGTCCTATAGGTGTTCGCTCCGCCATTCTCTGCTGCTATGTGCCTTCCTTTCCCAGCCATGGCCAGGGTCGACTCCAACTGGTGTTTCAGCTGACAGGAACTAAATTAACCATTCCGGGAACAATATTTTTTGTGCTAATCGGTTCGGGAACGTCAATGTATTGGTGGAACTCATAACCGGAAACGTTATAATTCTGTTTATGTTTGGAACAACCAATTGGGAAAAAAATATCGATCCAAAGCCCTGGTACTAACAGACCAAAAGAAAAGCTTACGGAGCAGATGTATTGTGTCTTACTGTTGGTCATGACAGACAGGATGTCCCTGGTGCTGTGTTCTGCACTGAACACATGCGGTGCAGCCAGGTCGGCCTGCACTGGAGGCAGCTGGTAGGTGGGGGCACTGCTGCTGGGGCTGGTGTGCAGCAGCTGGGCCAAGTCCTGGATCCCTGCAGGGTCAGTGCTAGATCCTGGTAGAAGTACTTTATTTAGTCATACATGTACAGTGAAATTCTTCCTCCGTGTTTAACCTAGCCTGGCGAGCCAGAATCAACGCATTGTCCACGCATCGCACATTGCTAGACACTTGGATTGGGTCTGGGAAGATCAGGGTCGCTGCTGATACACAATCAATCATCCAATCAGCGCGGATGTGGGGGGAATTTGTACGCGCTAGTGCGAGTTTCTACGGGGTACGCGAGACGTGGGTGGAGTTTGGTTGTCACGCCTCCACGCCGCTTGTCCCACCTACTGCGCTGTGACTGGATAACACAATTTGATTGAGACGTTTGTTTTTTTCTTTCGTTTTCCAAGCCTGGTTTTACCAGGCCCAATGCAAGCATCTAGCAATGTGCAATGCGAGGACAATGCCCATCCCTGAGGAGCGGGTGGGAAGCCGTGTGCACAGCGCGACTCCAAATTCAGTCATGGCCAGGGCTGCTGACTGGAGCAGCTTAACTAGAACATGTTTTGAATGAAAATCGGAGTGCCAGCAGGAAACTCACACAGACACGGGAAGAACCTCCAAAATTGGTGAAATGAGTCAGTGCTGGTCGGCCGGTAATTTTTACACAGAATTGCAGAACATTGCGTTGTTTTAGATTTTTTTTTCTGAATACTGTAATCCTGACATGATTCAGTTTTGCAACTCATATAAACCATCCGGGTGACTTTCAGTGCACTGGAATTTAACCAACAACTCTAGACAGCGCCCTTACGCGCTAAGAATAGTGCACAATTTAAGACACAGCACTTCATCCCCTGTGTAAAGTCTTACCACGGCGTTGCAGGGATGCGACGGGAGTCACCTCCTCCTCGTCTTCGTCCTCCAGCAGGCTGTCTTCTGGATCTTCGTCCAAGAAGCTGAGGCGTGTGTGGAAGGATGTGGTTTTGAAAGTCTCCAGGGTAGCTGTCTGCACCCTAAACATACACATCATCACTTGAAGGTGTGATTACTAATGTTAGATATTAATCCATGCGTTATCATCAAGGACCACCGAACAACTTCCCACCGCCCAGTCAGACAGAGCACCGCATAAGACTTTGGCCCAAACCTTTTAGCATACTTAAGGATCCTCCTACCCACTTGGCCAATCATGGACTTGTTACTGTCAACTCTGGAAGTTCACGTGTGCTTATTTAGCACGTACAGCATGGCAAAAACATCTCGGCTCTGATCTGCCGACTGGAGCCAAGACTTCAAGGCAACATTGATAGCAATTGTTGCCAAATCGATGTCTTTACAAACATCGGTAGACATCACATACATGTGTTAAACATCCACATGTGCCCTCACCTTGCACCTGCAAAGTATCCGTCTTGTATTTTCCGTACAGTAGACAAGATGGCAGGATCCACTGACTCCCCATCTTCAGCTGGACCAGAGTCATGGAGGATAGAGAATATGTTATAACAGGTTGCGAAAAAGGTGATCCTTTTCACTGTTGTTCAATGAAATAACATATTTTTGATATTGTGGTGTTTATAATGATGTGGCACATTTGAAAATTATTTTATAAACGTTGCGGGACGAACATGTTTTTGCAATGCACATCAACGTGCGCATCTGTATATAGCACCCGATGGCATTGTGCAAAGCATGACGCATACTGTGCGGCTAGATGCGACGCGTCCTGTGCTCAAGGATGCTCATCTTCTTGATTTTCCTGTTTGCGCACGTTTTAAGATTCACCATGGTAACGCTGCTACAGCGATGCATGTTGCGCTCTGTCTGTCCCTTTCCCATGGACATAGCCCGGCAACATAGTTAATTATGAATGGTTTATTCGCCAAAGACCCGCCCCTGCATTTCGATCGCTTCATGGGAACCATCCATTGTGCGATTTGTGTGGGGGAAGAGTTAAGCCTGATCTTTTATTTTATCATAAGCAATTGAATTATAGGTTCTAAGGAGGTCCTTCCATGCGAATACTAAAACGAAAACTTTACTGTGCATTCTGCAATAAGTAATAACCAAACTGATTGTAATGGACGGAGAAGAGTAGTGGATTAAACGGCAGTAAAAATGTAAGATTTAACAGATGATCAAGTTAATGATTAGTTGCAGTCCTACAAAGTACTAACACTAAAGATGTTCTAATTAGCATTTCTTTGCTTCCGAGCCCAAGTCTGAGTCAGGTCCACTAATAAACGGAAACGGACGCTTTCATCCGGTTCCGTAGGAAGTTTCATCCGTCAGTTTGTCCGCTGGTCAAGCGCTTAGCAATCTGTTGAGCTCCAGGCGCCACGGAGCAATATCACAAGAAACGCGTGGGGCAGTAGGGAGTCACCAGCGTTTTGCGTGCTCTGTCTGTCACGACTCAACACTGAGGGGATTTATCATATCCGCATATGAACGGAGGTATAAACACAAACTCTGTGAGCAACGGCTGGAACATATAGGCACATTTCATCCGTCTCCGTAGGGTGTAACAAGGGCTTCAGTGTGTAGAAGTGTGTAGACTCCATACTCAGCATGGTGGCAGTGATGGGGAAGGTGAGGGTGGGACGTCCAGTCATCCTCCAGCAGGATGACAGGTACGCCAGCTCAGTGCGGAGCATCTCCACGATCATCTGGTTATCCAGAGCCAGGTAGAAGTGGTACTGGTCTAGAAACTGAGAGAGGAAATCATTCATTTTTAAATAATAAAATGAACAGGAAGCCAACGCTAAATGACAAAGGGTGCCTTTCCATTGGCGTTTGTTGCCGCTTGTCACAGGCGGCGAAAATCCTGAAAATACCATCTAAGTAGATGGGAAGAGATGCGGCATTGACACGCGCCACAAGAATTTGCGTCCAGTGACCAGTTGCCGCGCGACTCGGCGGCCACGCCAATGTCTTTCGACGGAGACATGCGCGGGCATTAGAAGTAGAAACGAGCGAGGCGGTGGACGCGGGAGTTGGAGTGTGTGTGTGAAGTGTGACATGCGGGGCACTCATCACACGTGTGTGAGGCACTCGTCCCGAGTCGAAGCTCGCAGCGGGAGCCAGCCGAATCACCATAGTGGCCGAGTGGTTATGGACACCGCACCGTAAGTCCACTGGCTCTATATGTAAACCGTCAAGGAAAAGAGAGCATAGCTGTTGAGCAGAGGTTATTAATAAATATTGTAAATTAATATTGTCAATATTGAAATGATATAAAATTAGAACTGGTTATGGACACCGCACCTAACACGACCCCATTCATGTTAGTGGCGCTGCGTCTGCCGCAGCGTCCGCAGTGTTGCGAGTTCGACTACGGTCGTCGATTTGTCCGCAATGTCTACCCCCGATCTCTTCAACCAGTTTCCGACTAATAAAGATGGAAAAAAACGGCGCTGATGACTTAAAAAAAAAAAAATTAGCGCGTCCCCGACCACAGATCAAACAGCACTGCAGGTTCAAATCCCCTGTCCGGCATTTCTGCAATGTCCCCCCCCCCAACTCTTCATCCCGATTTCCGATTAATACTGTCGCCATCTCTCTCAATAAAAGAATGAAAAACGGCGCTTGCGGCCAAAAAAAAAAAAAATAGAACTGGTTCTAGCTTACTCCACCGTACTCATCAGATGTCGTATCCTCCTTAAATGGAAGGACCCACAGCCCCGTCTGTGACATTTTGGAAAAGAGACCTTGACGTGGCTCTCAGTCTCTTGCCCCCTTCTAAGGTACACTGTACTGTTCCCTTTTGGTTTGTCCCCCCAATAAAAAGAACTGTACCTAACGCAACATGATGGATTGTTTTGTGTTTTCTTTTTTTAACCTTCATTTGTGGTCAATTTTGTTGTAGTCACTAACCAGTGCCCTGGAGAGTGTAGAGTAGTACTAACCTGAGGAGTGAAGGTGTATGTGCGGTCTCTAATCTGATACATCTTGGACGTCCCCAGGACTCCAATGTGTCTGTATGGCCTGCCAGTCAGGCCTAGCTTCTTGTTGTTTCCTAGACAGACAGACAGACAGACAGACAGACAGTCAGGCAGGCAGACAGACAGACAGACACACACACACATCTTAATGATATAATATATAGAAAATGTATAAGAAATGAAAATTATTTGTGCCCTCCAATGGTACCGCAAGACAGGTATAGTGGGCATGGGGAGTCATATTAGACGATTTAAAACTGTATTATTTTAAAAGGGTTTCTGTGTTTATAGTGGGCATGGGGAGTAAACTATTATTTTAAAAGGGTTTCTGTGTTTATAGTGGGCATGTGGGAGTCATAGTAGACCATTTAAAACTGTATTATTTTAAAAGGGTTTCTGTGTTTATAGTGGACATGGGGAGTCATAGTAGATCATTTAAAACTATTATTGTCAAAGGTTTTCTGTGTTTATAGTGGGCATGGGGAGGCATAGTAGACAATTTAAAACTGGATTAATTTAAAAGGGTTTCTGTGTTTATAGTGGGCATGGGGGGTCACAGTAGACCATTTAAAACTGTATTCTGGTAGTTTTTTGGTTGCTTTACAATATTTGCCCAAAATTGGCATTTTGAGGTCCTCCCAGAACTCTTGATTGTTTTTATGAGGGGGGAGGGAGAGAGAAAGAGAACTAGAAATGCATTCATTATTGATTTTGACCTACTGATGACAGTAAATTCACTTGCTACACTTACATTTTTGGTCTTAGAAGCTGGCTGTACCGCTGCATACAGTAATTGTATGCAGACTGGAAACGATTAAAATATTATGCGGCCACCTAGTTGCCTCCGGTGGTAACTATAGTTGATGGTTGAAATAAACATGGATGATGTACCCATCTTAACGTAGATGTGACTGAGGATACGAGCCGGGAGAACCCTCACTGGAAGAACCTCCGAGACGGTCTGCACCTCAATACCATGGTCCCGCAGAATGTCTCGGATCTGCCGAGACTCCGCCAGGACACACACTGCACACAAACACAACAAATAAATAAATGTAGACAATACACAATAATATACAATAGACAATGAGGTCTGCATTTGTATGTGTGTGTGTGTGTGTGTGTGTGTGTGTGTGTGTGTGTGTGTGTCTGTGTGTCTCTCTAGTCGCCTATACTACTGTAATGCTCTGGTTTCTGGTCTTCCAAAAAAAGACCACTAATAACCTACAACTCTTACAAAACTCAGCTGCTCGGGTGCTGACAAGGACCAGAGGGCGGGAACACATTACTCCAATCTTGAAATCTTTGCACTGGCTCCCTGTCCGTTTCAGAATTGACTTCAAAAAATACTTCTACTGGTTTTCAAATGTGTTAACAAACTCGCCCCTCCGTACTACCGACATCAGGAAGCAGGGCTAGTATGCAGTTTATTTCCGGGTCTACTCCCGGAATGATTTTTTCTTCCGCTAACTCAGCTTGACTCGAACGTCCATAGTTCACATGAATGGTTGTGCTGCCCATCCACCAGGCCCCGCTGCCTCCCGGCGTTCCGAGCGTACCCGCCGGATTACGTGAACGGACGCTGCGGGCTCCGGTTGGTGCTCCATGGGGAGTGCCAGCGGCGACCAAGCAGTCAGGTCAAACCCTGTCAACTTGGCGGTGTATGTCAATTTTGCCTTATTGAACGACGCAGCCCTCGATTCAAATATTGACAAAAGAGAGGTGCGGAAGCTTCAGGAAGTTTCAGTGGGTTGGAGGCAGGGGACCGTGTGTGGCCGGAGCTCGCGGCCCACTTGAGCCGCCCTCTCCCAATGCGCTCCACGTGCCACCTTTCAGAAATAAAAAAAATAAGGGATACCCATGCCTTTACTCATTTCAGCATGAACTTAATACGATCCCACGTCGCAAAATGTTGAGAAGTGGGAGGCAATTGCAGAATGTGCGCCAAAATTCATGGGATTGAAGTTTTTATCGTCCGTGTGTAAATGTGTGAGAGGGGTAGAGAGAGAGGTAGAAGGAGGTAGGGAGATAGAGGTGGAGATAGAGGGAGAGAGAGAGAGAGCACTGTGCAAAAGATCACTGAGTCATGGACCTCGGCGGGTCGCGGGGAGAGAGATGGGGCGCGTATTTTAACTCCCAAATACGGGACGATTCCGTATTTCAAGGTGACAGGTGGCAACCCTATGAACACGGCTACCCGCCGTACGAGTTACCCACACGCCGCCCCCTCTACATGACAACTGCAGCAAATATGCAACACCCTGTATTGGATAACAAATATTGTGATCTTACACTGGCATTTGCACTGCTAAATAATAACATTTGGTGTCAACACACAGTAATTTAGCAAGTGAGATGCTCCTTTTCACCTACAGATACAGCAGAAAACACTTGAACCAGAAGTGACTTGCATATTAGTGCCACCAGGTTTTTGCCGTAAAACTTGAATAAAGCGTGCTATTATTATGCTATTATGTGTGATTATTTCAGATTCCACCACAGAGACCCGATGGATGCGATCTAAGCGGCCTTGATGGTCGCGCCGTGTTTATATTGATATAACGTTCTCCCAGTGTCATTCAGTCCATGAAAAATCAGTAATTGTGTACGACACACAAGCAAAGCTCCCCCTGCCCACTCCAGAGTCCAGAGGGATCTCGTCAGAGACCGGGTCAGACCGTTTGATGTCTCGTATCGTGGTTGGTAACTGTAGACCATGAGTGTCTTCAGCTCTGGTGGGAAGGAGAGAAAACATGGCTCTGCGGTCGAAGACAATCTCAACAAGCTCCGCTGCGACACACGGGAACACCAGGGAGGAAGAAAGTTGAGGTCACTGGAGGGGCTGGTGGTTGTAGATGGAGATGTGCGTCTATGGTTAGACCAGGAAATGATGCCTGTGTAAACACATGGACACACACACACACACACATACACACTATAGGCATAGACACACATACACACTATAGGCATAGACACACATACACACTATAGGCATAGACATAGACACACATACACTAGACTTTTTCTAGCCTGGCAGAACAAATGAATCGTCCACGCATTGCACATAACTAGATCGAACATTTGGTCTGGATTAAGCAGGCTCGAAAAAAATGTCAGAAAAAGTGTAACTCAATTGAAGTCATTAAAGGGGTCCGCGTTGGGCGAGTGGTTATGGACACCGCACCTAACGCGACCCCATTCATGTTAATGCCGCTGTGTCTGCAATGTCTACCCCCGATCTCTTCAACCCCGTTTCCGACTAATCCTATCCAATAACGAAGGAAAAATGGCGCTGACGCCGGAAAAAAATAACTTAAAAAAAGAAAGAAAATGAAGTCATCAAATCACAGCGCAGTAGGCGTGACAAGTGGCATGGAGGCCCACGGCTTGATTCGAACAGGGCACACCTTAACTGATTGGACCGCCCGAATTTGGGCGACTTTGTAATTTGTCTGCCTGGTTGGTCCAGACCCACCGGCCTTTTAGTCGCGTGCGATGCATGGACGATTCAGTGGTTCTGGCTTGCCAAGCTAGACTTTTTCGGGAATGCAATAACATTCTGTTGTTTAACGTTGCTTCATAATTGTGATTAATAATCATGAGTTCAATTTGAACCATGTACTGCTTTTTTTGCTACCCACCACCTTCCCCTGCTCCACCACCAAGATGGAAAAAGTGTTTCTGTTAATGGGGGGTTAGCTATCTCACCCTGCATTCTGGGGTGAGATACCCCAGAATGCAAGGCAACTACTGTTGCCTTCTCACCCTGCGTGCTCTACGCAGGGTGAGAAATTCTCTACACTGCTGCTGCTCCCTGAATTAGTGCTTCTCCATGGTACTCATGGAAATAATTCTGTTGTGTTTCTTGACTAAAATGGGTTTATATATATATATATATATATATATATATATATATATATATATATATATATATATATATATATATATATATATATATATACATATATATATATATACATATATATATATACATATCTATATATATACATATACATATGTGTGTGTGTATG
>OMKY01049712.1:3828-17787 GCA_900302395.1 Bregmaceros cantori | reverse complement strand
GTAGATGAGTTCAAGACTCATTAATCAATTCTGAAGAGACTGAAGTTTCTGCAGCACTTGTTGCTACACGGGGTGGAACGTATTGAAGCATCTGGACATTGCTGGCCCCTTTGGGTTACATTCACACCGGATCAAAGTCACCGTGTCACCGCTTGGCGTGATGGTGGTCATCGCGGTTTGGCAAACAGACAGAGAGCGTTATTTGCATAACATTGTCCTTTTAAGTGCATTATTGATTTCTGCATTTTAATATGCCATAATAGCAGTGCCGCAGCTAACAATTATTTTAATAGTTTATTAATCGTTTCAATAATCCGCAACTAATCGGTTGATAATTTTCCCCAAATTATTCACAGCGACACAAATCAATGTCAAATTGAACAAATCCTGAACAAATATGTACAACAATTTAGTTACTCAGCCACAAACTCATCACAATTAATTTATGCACCAATATTCTGCTGGTTTTCTTCAAATTCAGGTTTTTCCATCAATAATGTTAAATAATTACTAATCAGATTTTAGAAATTATTAAGTAATATCACATTTGTTTAGATAAATAGGTAGTGGTGTCACTCCTTGGTGATGATCGATTATTACATTAGTTGTCGACTAATCATTTCAGCCTTACATAATATGGATACGGACCAAAATGTCTGCCGCCGCCAAGCCGTGACGTCACGTGCAACAACCCTATAGACGAGTTTACCCGTGAAATCCAGGGGGCTGGCATTTTGTCCTGCCGGGTGAAACACACTTCCGGTGTCTGTATGAGCTCCATTTAATCTCGTCATAGTGGACCGCGGTGGCTCACAAAAACACACACAAAACACTCACCAGTTCAAAATCCACTAGATGTCGGTCTGTGACCAGTTACACATCACCTCCCTTGCATCGTTCATCATTTTACATAAATATTGATAAAATACAGTCAAGATCCGACTTAAAGTTACTCACTGAGTGGTCACATGATCTTCTGGACCAATAGGCTGGCTGCTTCTACTAGTCGTTCCAAAAGGAATGAGACAATGGAACGGGTTGAACTGATTATTAAATAAATGCGCTTGTGGGTCACAGATCCGCACGATAACATTTGGGTGAGTTCACAGCACACTGCAAGTTACCACCACAATTTTTAAATAACCCTGTAGGTGTGTGCTCCCACCGAATAGACATGTTGAAAAATAGCCAAAGACATGGCAAGTAAATGACACCGGAAGTGACGTTCAGAGACTGGAAGTGCCCCCCCGCTACCCCCCGAACTCGTCTATTGTCTCTTCAGAGGGGGCGTGTGAGTAACACCCAGCTCGTGCAACATCAGCCTTGACAAGAGAAAACTATAAACACAGGAATGTTGACAAAAAGTGCATTTCAGGCGCCGACTCATTCTTTGATTTGGCAACGAAAAGAAAAGGAGACAAAAAGCAGATCTGTGAAAGTGTTGTCAAAACTCTGACACCGAATACGGGGCATCGTCATTGTTCTGATGAGACCAAAAACAGCCGACCACGGAGGCTCGATAGACGAGTTTACGTGTGAAACACTGGGGGGAGTCATTTTGTCCTGCGCTTCTGCAGGTCACTTCCGGTGCCTATATGTATGTATGTATGTATATAAAGTCTGGTAGAAGGCCGTGGTACGTGGACACAAAAACACACACCAGTTCAAAATCCGACCACTAGATGTCGCTCTGTGACCAGTTACACATCATTCTCCTTGCTTCGTTAACCTTTTTGTATAAATATTGATGAAATACAGTCAAAATCCTACTTGCTTACTCACCGAGTGGTCACATGTTCTTCTGGACCAATAGGCTGGCTATTTCTACTTGTACTTCCAAAAGGAATGAGACAATGGAACGGGTTGAACTAACTATTATGTGTTTGTGGGTCACAGATCTGCACGACAGCATTTGTGTGAGGAATAGCACACCGCAAGTTACCACCACAATGTTTAAATAACCCTGAAGGTGTGTGCTCTCACCGAATAGACATGTTGGAAAATAGCCAAAGACACAGTAAATGACAATAAATGACACCGGAAGTGACGTTCAGAGACCGGAAGTACCCCCCAAACTCGTCTATATGGAGGATTAAAATTCATCTTGAATCTTTTCCCATCGGCATATTTCATTCTCGTTACTCCTGCACCGTTCAATTAATGGCAGCAATTAAAACAAAAAACAAATAGGATGGACGGATACAGAACAAAAAATAAATGACCAAGAGGTTAAACAAACATTTTACAGAGGGTGAGTGTGGTTAAAGTCGGATGTTGTGCGTCCCGTGCGGCACATCTTCAACACGACAAAACTCCCGCATTCCAGAGTCTTTAGAAAATTACAAATCCCATAAATAGTCTTAGAAAAATCAAATCTCCCAGTCGTCCGTTCATCTGAACCGTGCTCTCCTCGCGATCCTGTTCCGGGTTTGCCTGACGAGCCAGACCCACCGATTCGTTCACGCATTGCTTGCCGCTCACGGTCGTTGGTCTGGATTAAGCAGGGTCGAGAAAGGGGCGGATCCAAATCAAGTTATCAAATCACAGCACAGGAGTAGGAGGAGTATTCTTTAAAAAAAAAAAAAAGTGCGTACCAAACTCCGCCCACGTCTCGCACAAAGCTCCACCTTCATGGGGCTCTGATTGGACCGAACAAATGACATTGATTGACCCAACGACCATGAACGAAGCGTTGGTTCTGGTTTGCCAGGCTAGTTCCGAGTGCCGATGGTGGCGAGAATTTCAAATTTCCGCGGCAATTGTCGTGTGCTTCAAACACCTCGACACGGGGACAGGCGTTGAGCCGCGTCTCTTCTTCATCCTTGGCTTGGACACGGAGCGGCGTCACACACGACGCCAAATGTAGCGTAGGTTTGTGTCAGTCGCAGTTTGTAATCTCAGAGGAGTTTTCTGATTGGTCTTTCTGTAGCAGCGAAACCAGCGACTCCCAGGCAGACTGGCACTGGACACAAGAGAAAATACATTTTAGACATTTTTCCGGCGTCAGCCGAGGAGGGGAGGAGAAGTGGCGGCACTACAGACGCTATGATCTAAACCACATTACAATGAATTGGGGCCGTTCTTCACGGTCAACCATGATGACTAATCATTGCAAGCCAACCAACGGCTACCTGGTAAACAGTACCGAGAATAATCTCATTGGCCTCGCTAACAGCTGGTGTTATTATTTACAAGCTTGAGCCGATGATATGATTGGCCAACACAAAAAAGGGGCTGGGCCTAAAGACGTCGGAGGTAGCGGCAACTTGTCTTGGGCAGGGCTTTGAACTGGTTCAAGGAACGAAAACCGGGAACTTTTTGTATTTTCCAGGGAACAGAACCGAAACCGGAAACGTTATTGATTTTTAAGTTCTGGAACAGAAACACTATTTAAAAAATAATGGTAACCGGTTAATACCGGTTTTATTTTGTTCCTCAAGGTTTTCGTAGAAACGCGGCGCGGTCTCTTCCATTGGTGTCCACTGCTGTGCACCTTCCCCTTCCAGCCCCCTCACGGACCGAGACGTCGGCTATAGAGCTACCAGTGGGAGGCAGCGGGTCTCTCTGGCGTGTCATTGTGTATTTGCGTAGACATACATTGTATAACATTAAACAGTTGACAGGAACGAAAATAACCCTTCCTGGAAGAATATTTTTTCGTTCTAACCAGTTCGGGAACGTCAATTTATTGGTGGAACTCATAACCGGAAACGTTATAGTTGTGTTTCTGCTCAGAACTAACCGATTGGGAAAAAATATGGGTTCAAAGCCCTGGTCTTGGCCGATATGGACGCAAGGACGATGCCACATATTAAATAGATATTTATAATATCGTAGAAATCGTCTGAATGCCTTTAAAAATGTCAAGACCGTGACCTGAAACCACCCACAAATCTATCAATCTATCTATCTATCTATCCATCTCTCTCACTCTCTCACTCGGCGCCTTTAGCTCATCTCTGGTTGATGCTGTACCAAACTGCCGTTGTTCGATCAGATATAGTCATTTTTCTTAAAGCAGAGTGTGTCTCCATTTGGTGGCCTAATGAGTTTCAAAAACACTGACAAAACACGATGTGCACGCCTTTCTCCGATGGATCCACAGTTTTTCATTCAGCTTGGCGGATTTTCCTCATTCACCCTCTCTCTGAGTGTAGACGTCAGGGAATGAATCCATGATTTTATGGCCAGTAGCCAAATAAGCGAAGAGAAATAGTAGTTAGTGACTCCTGCTTTCTCCGTGAACCAACGAGCAGAGTCACGCCGGATGTGCGAGGCAGTGATAACACTATTAGGCTTTATTGTTCCTTTACTTATCTTGAATGATATGATCGTAAATCGCCTTATTTCCTACGGCCAATATCGTGCATGTACATTTTCCAACATGGCCCAAGTTTAGCAGCCACTGAGGGAAGTGAGTCACCGTCTGATGCTGGTGCGGTGGAAAGAGAAGGGGTCCCCCACTCAGTAACGGCCTCTGCCGATGGCTGAACTGTCCTGAAGTATCCCCAATAAACCCTGGCGAATACATCCACACCGTCTAATCATTGGGAGAACCTGGTAAGATGACTTTTGGTGTTTGTAAAATGATCCTATGTATATTCGACAAACCGTAACTAGTGAAACATGATGCAACATCGTAGTAGATGATTCTGCTCCTAGCACAAGTTTAAAGTTGTGTTCTATTTTTACCGTCTATAAAGACATCTAGTGGTGACCAAGTCTTCACCTTCTCGTAGTAGATGATGTTCTAGTCCGCCACTCCTCCAAGGAGCAGCTTAGTCGTGTCCTATTTTTAGCATCTATGGGGACGAGATCGTGACGCCTGCTGCCATTTCTGGAGGCGCTCGCCCGCTGCTCCACCTTAATTTCGGCCTCCTGGTGGAGCTTGTGACACGCGGGGAAGTTTGCATTCACCGCGTGTGAACGTGCGTGTACACCACGATCCACTGGATGTCTACGCGAGCATGTACGGGGGCACAGCCGTCTCAGTGTGTGCTTATCAATGCGGGCTGCTTTACTGTGTGTGTGTGTGTGTGTGTGCGCGGGATTTGAGAGGTCTCTGTAACGAGGGTGAACTTGAATATTTAATTTCATTATATTCTCGATACGGACCATTTCTACCACCTCTCTACTTTTTTCGTTCGTGTTTAAATTGAGGTGTGTATCAACAGTGCACATTTCCTATCCACGAATGCTCAGATGCGCTTGTGTGATTGCGTGCATATTTGTGCAGGTGCGCGCACCCGCGCGAGCAGCACCAGAGGCCGCTCCGACTACGTATAATGAGCTCCTCCCAAGGACGCATCGCATTGGTTGAGATGCGTTTTGGAAGCTGACTCGAACATGATCGCTCGCCCCTAATGCAGAGATCTAGCGGTGACCAAATCTTCACCTTCTCGTAGTAGATGATGTTCTTGTCGGCCACTCCTCCAAGGAGCAGCTTAAAGTCGTGTCTCTTGTTGCTCTGCCAGCGCTCCCAGTCTGCCTTCAGGTCGGCGTTGAAACATTCCAGGCGGTCCTGGCACTTCTCCACCTCAGCGGGAATCTGGGCACACACATACACGTCACTAAAACGGCCGATTCCTGACAAAACTCAGAATACATTCAGGTACAGCATCACTATTGTCGACCAGGTGGCGCAATTGTCCGCCGATATACAACGCCCCTTAACCCTTTAATGCCCAGGCCTGGAACAGGCTCTCTTTTAGGTGATTACCATGTGTCAAATAACCCTGGATAAAGTCTATGAAAATAAATCATTGCTGAAACTAAATCATTGGTACACATTTTGGCTCCTTTTTTTCAAACTAGCATATCTATCACCCAAAAACATTGCAGAAAAATTATTGGCCTTTGTAGTGAAGTTATAGAATTAAACATCACATTAAAAAAACATGAAGAAAAGACCACTTTTTTCCCATGTGAATTTTATGAAATCCGCTAAAGATTCTAAAGTTTTGAACCTTTTATATGAAAATCATTCTAGTTCGGTCTACATTCAAGTGGGGAAGATGAAAAACATTTCCCGGCCGACCACGGAACGTTAAAAAAGGCCATTTTCTCCCCATTTTCATCAAAACACATGGTTTTAAAAGTTGTTTTTTGTTTATACTCGGCATATTTATACAGAACTCTGTTAGTGTGTAGTGAGGAGGAATGTGTGTTACACGCCTATGAAATAGATTCGAACATTCGGACCATCTGTCTAGACAGACAGACGGTCAGTCTGTCTCTCTCTCTCTCTCACACAAACGGAATGCATTCATTGTTAACTCCACACGGTTCTCATCCCACGCATAAGCCGCCAACCAGGCATTTAAACTCCATATGTATACGATCTAACACCAACCCACTCCATTACTCGGTTATGGTATGCCATTATATATATATATATATATATTGGGTTTAGCGTGGAAGCAGTCGACTGAGTGACTTTAAGTTTCAACGTAATAAATTTAGCCCCAAATGTGGCCATTACACATTTTTGGGAGGTATTCTGACCTTCTAAAACCGCGTTTTTTTATATGCAAAAAAAAATTTCATACACAATGATGACCCTTCTTTAAGGCCCAATAGGATGTGTATGGCGCCACCTGGCAGACAAAAGTGGCACTGCAACCACATATATATATATATATATATATATATATGTTTGTTTTGCAAGAAAAGCCAAAAGATGCGGTAATGCGTCTTTGGTACTGAATGAGTTAATAAAGGGACGTACCGGCGTCCGGTCCTCTTGTCGTCGGATGATGGCTGCCTCCAGGCGGCCTTCGTACTCTGCCTGGGTCTGGTCCCGCTTCTTCAGAACGCTCTGCAATACACAGGACAACACATTAAGATCATGGAAACACACACTTCCATGTATTTTATATGGGCAGTTATTTAAAGATAAAGGTACTTTCGTCACAGAGGGATATTCTTATTCAGCATTTAACCCATCCCTGAGGAGTGGTGGGCAGCCGCGGTGCAGCGTCCGGGGGCCAACTCCAGTTCTGAGCCAGTGCGTTGGCCAGGGGCACTGACTGGAGCAGGTTAACTAGAACATGTTTTTGATGGTAGGGATGAGGTCTTGGGTAACGATCCAATGGGTCTCCGGTAAACCGTCAGAGTTAAGGGAAAACAAGGCTAATATCTGACATTAGCACCATCAATACCTTGTTCAATACCTGTCATCAAATTGTTTCCACCAGGGCTCCGAACCGGATCAAGGAACGAAAACCGAAAACGAACAGAATTTTACGGAATTTTATGAGGAGCGGAAACGGAAACGAAAAAAAAAAAGATTTCTTCAACTGTTCCGGAACAGAAACAGAACATTATGAAATCCACCAAACTGGTTAAAAAATGTTTTTTTCTTCTGTTCTCTATATATTTGAACATTTCTTATGTCTAACTGTGTGTACAAACCAAACGCGACTTACAGTCGCCAAGTCGCTACAGTTGTGTGTTTCAAGTCACGGCAGCAGCAAACAGCTCGTGTGTGGTGTGGTGCGTGCCTCATCACGCCAATAGCAGAAGAATAATTATATGAAATTTAAGAACGAACACAATTTTTGCCTTTCGACCTGGTTTGGTGGCGGAACGGTTCTGAGAACAAAAATGTTAGATAACATAGGCCTGCCTGAACCATTCGGAACGGAACTTTTTAAAAATAATTCCATTTTCAAGCCCTGGTTTCAAAGTCCCACAACTGAATGAACCAGATCAGTGGTCAAACCAGGGACCAGTGGGAGTTCACAAAGTTACTTTCTCAGCAGAGGTGGAAATCCGAGGCATACCACAAAAGTTGTCGAGTCAGGAGCGCAGCGGAAGGCGGTGAGGTCGTAACTTCCTTGTTGGTGATTGTCTGGTAGAGGCAGCGAAGGGCGTTGAATAATAACACTAAACTGAATGCCTTGCTACGAGCATGTGCTAAATACACAAGGCTGACATTTTGTAAATATGACTTGAAGTTACTTATTTGGTCTGGTCACATGTTCTGCTGGACAAATGAGATGGCTGCATTCAATCCTAAATCCGCCAAAAATTAGTAAATGGAACGGGTTGGGCAGATTATTGAATCATGCGTTTATGGGACACAGATTCCACACCCAACATTTGGGTGTGGAATAGCACAGTAAAAGTTACCACCATCCTTTTTTAATAATCCAATAGGTGTTTGCTGGCCCATTAAATAGACAAGTTCTAAAATAAGTCAGAACACAGCGACTTAACGGCACCGGAAGTTATATTCAGGGTAGAATTTTAACAGAACTACACATCAAAGTTGTCTATTGCACACATTTTACTTATATTATTATTTTACCTTCATTTTACCATGGTATTACCAGATATACTTGGACAGCTGGGTGAAATATAGCAACGCTGCTAAGCCTGTTTTGTACAACCATCTTCTCATGTCGCATATCTCATGCTGAAATGTTTAATGGGTCTGTACTGTCTGTCCTAAAATAAAATTAATTCAGTCATTTAAATAGCATTCATATTTAAAACAGTTTTTCATTCAGTGCCAAAGATATTTGCAAATTGCATTGTTTACGTCCATAGTCATTGGAATCAACTGGCTGGGTTCAGCCAGTTAGCTCAGTGGATGAAAGAGAAAGCTCCGGGCCATGTCGTCGTCATTATCAATAAAGTTTTGTCGTATTCTAATAAATATCCTGAATCTATAGACCGGTTTGGCGGGTATTTCCGGTTCGGCTGAACGTCTAGGTCTAGCCTGAACGTCACTTCCGGTTCCATTTATTTTGCCGTGTTTTCAACTATTTTTCAACATGTCTACTCAGTGGGAACACACACCTACCGCATTATTTAAAAAGGGTGGTGGTAACTTGCGGTGTGCTATTCCACACCCAAATGCTCTTGTGTGTGGTGTGACCCACAAACGCATGATTCAATAATCAGCGCAACCCGTTCCATTTACGCATTCATACTGGAATTACTAGTAGAAGCAGCCACCCTATTGGTTCAGAAGAACATGTGACCACTCGGTGAGTAACTTAAAGAAGGGTGGGACAAAATGCCAGCCACCCGGTATTTCCCGGGTTAACTGGTCTACAAACCCTCTGGAGTCCGGACATCGATGGAAATAAACATTTTTTTTAAAGGTTGTCACTGCAGGTTTATGACGTTGTGGAAAACGAGGTTTTGGTACAGTGCCAGGTGGAAGGAGGAGAGGAAGACAGAGAAAGCGATGGGAAGAGAACATCCAAGAGCGGACAAGTTGCAGGCCGACACCATGCGAGTGGTCACACATACTGCGCAGTGATTTGATGGTCACACCCTTGGTCTGGCTGGCCAGGCTAATAGATCAGTAGTCACCTTCATGGCGTCGATGTACAGCAGGTACTCTCGGAGGGTGGGTAGCAGGTCCTGGCCCATGGTCTCACTCAGGTCCTCCATGGCCGTGCAGCAGGTGGACAGGCAGCCGGCCACGCCCTCTAGTGGCCGGCGCAGGGCGTCCTCACAGCCCGCCCAGCTGGAGTAGATGGAGCCGTACTCACGGAGCTCCACCAAGTACTCTGGGAGACAGGAAGAGGCGGAGGGAGACAGGGTCCAGGGCGACAGGGTCAATGCCTGGCCCCACTTGTACAGATGTACCCTATATAGTGCACTATATGGGGTGCACGCCATTTTGTAGGGGTGTTCCAATACTCCATGTACCCTATATGGTGCACTATATGGGATGCATGCCATTTTGTAGGGCTGTCCGAATACTCCATGTACCCTATATAGTGCCCTCAAAGTATCCCACACGCAGTGATGCTACTGAACACAGGGGGTAGCCCTGCTTGATATGTTGACATGTTACAGGGATGCTACTGAACACAGGGGGTAGCCCTGCTTGATATGTTGACATGTTACATGTGCTGATTCTATACCAATACCACTTTATAATGTATGTGCCGCTTTTCTTTCTTTTTGTGTTGACCTTGTTCATTACCTGTTGATCTAGAGAGTTGTTTCAAGCCCAACTAAAACTCCATGTGTGTACTGCTGTCAAGTATATTAATATGGAGAATTAAAATGAATCTTTAATCTTGGCCCCGTACCGCTCTGCTCCTTCAGTATCCTCTGTGCGATGCGGTCCATCGTGCCCAGTTTCTGTCCGAAGGTGTCCAGGTACTCCCCCATGGCGCCGTACTCGGCGGGCCGTGCCCGCAGCTTGTATCCCCCCGCGGCCTGCTTCACAGACTCCCCCACCTTGGACAGCAGAGCCAGGCCCTGCCGCTTGTTCAAGTCCTGGAGACAGAGGCAGACATTAGATCTTCTCCACTAATACATTTAGCTGATGAACATTACAATTGTTGAAATATTCAATGTAGCTTTATTCAACTTTTTAAGTAGATGTCTTATTTCCATTGTTTATGTCTGTCTGACTGAAGTTCAATTCTTTTTTTTAGAAACTGAGAAAAAAACTTGAAGAAGAATGAAATCACAAAATAGACGGGTTTATGTGCCAAACAGTGGTGGGAGTCCTTTTGTCCCGCCGTTCTTAAGGTCACTTCCGTTGCCTTATTGTTGCCTATGTCAACTCTGGTACTGGACCGAGGTCCGAGCACTCAGAACACACAAAACACACGCCAGTTCAAAATTCAACCACTAGGTGTCAGTCTGTGACCAGTTACACTTCACAACACTCGTTCCATTCATAATTTTGTATAAATATGGATGAAATACAGTCAAAATCCGACTTAAACTTACTCACCGAGTGGTCACATGTTCTTCTGGACCAATGGGCTGGCTGCTTCTTATTATTCCAAAAGGAATGAGAAATTGGAACGAGTTGCACTGATTATTAAATCATGCGTTTGTGGGTCACAGATCCACACGAGAGCATTTGGGTGAGGAATAGCACACCACAAGTTACCACCATCATTTTAAAATAACAGGTAGGTGTGTGTTCCCACCGAATCGACAGGTTGTAAAATAGTCCAAAACACGTCTAAACGAATGGCACCGAACGTGACGCTCAGAGACCGGAAATACCCACCGAACTCATCAATAAATGTAAACATTATTATAATCATTATTTTGCTCTTATTAGACACAGTTCACAGCTTCAGATGACATTATTTATATTATAATATTATTGGTATTTAATTCTGTAATATTATTTATGTTGTATGAAGGCTTGTATTCCTATCAATTTAATCATTTTTAATTTCAATACTAAAGGACTTACGTTTGCCCTCTCCACGAAGAGTTCTGCTAAGCCCATACTACATATTATAATAATAATGTATTATTATTATTATTATTATTATTATTATTATTATTATTATTATTATTATTATTATTATTATTATTATTATTATTATTATTATTATACTACAACCCTCTTATCGTTTCACGTCTCCTGTTGCAATGTTTAATGGCTCTGTACTGTTGGTCCTAAAATAAAATGAAATTCACCCATTCATTCATTCATTCATATCATCATCACATCCAACTAAGAACAAACTAAGAACGTCAGATGGCAGTGCTGTGGACCAGTCATCGATTGGAGTATTGGACGTAGCCCAGAAAAACATTTTAATGGCCCATCAGCGCAACAACAGGAAGAGAACGACGAGATGAAGAACCTCGTTCAGTACCAGCACTTTTCAAATTCTCTACGTCCCAGAGCCAGGGTTTTTTTTTTCCCATAGAAAACTAGAAGCACTCAGATTGCAAACCTTCGCCCTAGTGGTATAAATCAAATCAAACTTTATTTATATAGCACTTTTCATGCAGAGCAATTCAAAGTGCTTTACAGCAACACAACCAAGCAAAACAACAAGAAATAAAAGGGAGGGAACACTTGACCCCACCCTTCCAAACCCATTGAAACAACCATACCCACATACACACACACGCAATGGATTTGTCATTAAAGTGATAGACATGGCTTGGCTCTGAGGATATACAGCAAGAGGAAAGAGCTGGAGTACTAAAAGATTTTAGTTTAAGAAAATAAATGGATAAATAAAGAACTAAAAACAATATAAATATTTACCATGATTATAGTAATAAAATGATAGTAGTGGTAATAGTAAATAAATAAATACATAATAAAAACAAAACGTTGTTAAGATGAAAGCAAAGACTAGTAAATAAATAGTTAATATAAATAGATATGTGGAGACTAAGTGCCAGTATAGAATAATGAATAATGAAAAAAAAGCTAGGTTAAATAAATGTGTCTTAAGTTTCCTCTTAAAAATATCAACCGTCTCCGTGGCCCATAGTACTAACATACAACTGTTAGTGCTAGCAGTTTGTGTGGCAACCCATTATCAATGCAAGTTTTTGAAGAGTATTTTTTAAATTAATTTGTTCATTCAACAACAACAGCAGACAGCGTTAATGATACTGGTTATTGCAGGATGAACACACACGCACAGCACGCACACGACGCTGTGACGCCATACTTACTGGTGGCGCGCTCTCTTCGGACCGCATCTTAAAACATGTGCGCACCCGTTTGTAATAGGAAGCTGACTGTGTTGGACGTGACCAATCTCTCAGATTTTTTACATGAAAACCTCTCATTGGCCTCCGCATGCACTAACCAGGTAAGGAACTATCCATCTATCTGTGTTGGCGAAGTATAATGACGTTGCTCACTGCAGCTGCAGGAACGCGGCCACGCGTGATGTCACTACGAAGAACGGGGATCGTTCATCCGTTAATAATAATGAAGTATGACTGTTACGCTACTTATAGGCAGAGATGGCAAGTAACGAAGTACAAATACTCAAGTACTGTACTTAGTAAAATGTTCAAGTATCTGTACTTTTAGAAGTATTTTTTTTGCGATTACTTTTTACTTGTAGTGAGTACATTTTTAACAAAAATATCTGTACTTCTACTCCTTACTTTTACCAAAACAGGCTCGTTACTTTTTTTTTGCATTGACAGGGTAGGATAACGTCTATAATATTAGCCAGTAAAAACTTGACAAACTAACATTGAAAAAATGCATTTAACATACAATTTTATTTGTAGTACTTTGTACTCAAAAGTATTTTTGAAAGTATAAAGTACATTTTAGAGCATGTACTTTTTACTTTCAAAAATACGTTTTGAGTACATTTCTGAGCCTGTACTTTTTACTTTACTTGAGTAGCCATTTGGATCAGTACTTTGTAGTCTTACTCGAGTTGTTTTTTTACAAATGTATTTTACTCTTACTCAAGTAAGAAATCCCGGTACTTTTGCCATCTCTGCTTATAGGCTACGGAGATTCATTAAAATTTAATCACGTCTTTCTTTCGTCATTTCCAACAACTGCAAATTTTCAATCAATTTCATCCAGATCCATGCTCAACATTTTCAGTTAACGCGACCAAAAGCATAAACTGATCCGCGGCAGGTAATTAAGTTCTGTGTCCTGGTCAAGAAGACACATACCTAAGGAAACTTCAGACTTTGCTTTTCTCATCAGAAAGAAAAACATGTTTGTTTCCATTCTTTAGTAATAGTCTCCAGAACATGGATGGGTATCATCGCAATTGCAATAAAACCAATTAATTACCTGCGCCAGGGCTGCACTGCGGAAGCAGGTTATGTTTTTGGTGCCATTGGTTTGTCGGTTTGTCTGTCACCAGGATAACTGAAAAAGTTAAAGTGCACGGATCTGGATGAAATTTGGAAATGACCAACGGAAGAAGTGATTACATTTTGGTGCATTTCTGTGGCCTATAAGTAACATCATACTTAATCACCAGCTTACTGATAGATCGTTGGGCGCTTACCGTGGTCACGTGACCAGACTTCCAGGTAGCAGTGGCCGCTGGGAAATGTAGTTGGCATGTTCGTCGGTGGCGTTAATCGCAATCATGCTACTCTACGAGCACTTGCATTGATAATGGATTGCCACACATACTGCTAGCACTAACAGTACCATTTTTTTGGACCACTATGGAGCAGGTTTGCAATCTCTGAGTGCTTCTCGTTCACACAAGCGTT
>OMKY01049693.1:0-15708 GCA_900302395.1 Bregmaceros cantori | reverse complement strand
TAAACTCGCTGCCTGTAACGCCAAAGTCTTGTGGTTCGATTCCCCTTAGAAACACTTTATTGGTGCTATTTATTTTTTTACATGCAAACTGCGTATTTGATGTTGATGTTTTTTTGGGCACATAATGTTATTGTTGGCATGGTCTATTTGTTAACATCCTAGTCATTCTTAAATGACTGCTGTTCACTTTCAACTCATTGCACATTTTTCACCGCAATTATTACTTTTTTTTTGGCAGTGAGGGCTGGGGTGAAGGCCCAGCTGTAAAGTTCACGGTTCGCCACTGCTCACATCACATTGTCTCTTGGGTGTAGCAGAGGAGATTCTTGGGTCTGTTGGAGCCCCATGTGGAAATTTGTGAAATTTTGCACCATTTCAATAAATCAAGAACAAATCAAGAACACAAAGGTATTTGTCAATTCATTAACAAAAACCCACAACAGCAACAACAACAAAAGATGTGTTATACCATATAAAGGGTATATACATACTACAGTTATAGTTGTACATTATATATACTTATACTATACTAATGGCACCCAGACCTCATTATAAATCTGCCAACGCCACCTACTGGGGGCCCCTAGCAGCTGGTGACAGGATGCACCTCTGGGAAGTAGACATTGGTTGCATTTTTCAGGTTATTCACAGGTTATGTTAGCAGGAATGACAAACTGAAGCTGGTGAAGATGCCGTGGATGTGGTTGCCAAGCAGTATTGCCATTGGTCTTTCCTCTTTTTCCCCCGGAATGTGCTCTCTGAATTAATTCAGTCATTATTTCAGCGTTCAGTGACTTCAGTTTCAAATCAGATTCATGTCACTTTCATATCATTTATTGGGTAAAGACATTAAAGTGGGAACTCCCCAACTAGTACTTTACTTGAAATCAAGGAGTTGAATAATCAAATGTAATAATCAAAAATCTCTAAGGATGCCCCTGTAGCCCAGATCGATTCCCCTCACTGATAGCTTTGCTGCATTTGTCCTCTACCTTCTTCGCCCCTTTCCAGCTAATAGAAAGCTGAAAATGGTCCGAATAGGCCAACTAAAATACCTTAAAAGGTTTTTTTTGCTAATGTTTCCCCTAGAGTTTCACGCAAAATTTGATATTGATATATAATTTTCTGAAAATTCAAAATATGAAATGGACATTATTATTTACAAAAAACATGAATCATCGAACATCTGAATCATCAAGATATTACTGTATAAATTAGGTGTAATGAGTTCGACAAGATTAATCTTGATTTTTGCTAAATTCGTGCTACATGTGAATATTCTAAGGATTTTTTTTAACGGAAAAGGCTTCAGTCGCCGGCAACAAATAAACTATTAGAATAATACTTTGAACTGTTACTCAACTTGTTTTTGAACAAGAGTGTTTCACTTCTACTCAAGCTAGAAATCTGGGTACTTTTGCCATCTCTGGTCACCACACCCTCCTTAGAAGAATAATATGAAACGGTAACCGTCTAGATTACTTCACAACAGACCCGGGATGACCTGAATTACCGGCCAAATCACACTGACAACACCCGCATTGAACACACACCAGCGTCATCCGAGCCTGCTTAATTGACAATTTTTATAATGGACAGATGCGGGCCACTCATTATTAATTGTGGAGTTTGCGTAATCCATTGTTGTCCTAATGGATGCAATTACTTTCATTTATCGGCATGTTTTGACTGCTCAGGCGTCTTACACAAGGTGCAAGAGTCCAAACACCTGCAGTGGCGTAACCTCGCGCTGGGGCACAGTGTTGCGCAACTCTTCATCAGCCAACAGATTTAATCTACGATGCACAAGGGGGTGTCGTGCAAAAATGCAGCCGTATGTGCTGTCTCTGTGGTGCAGTCAGTTAGGCCGCAGCATCTTGCACATATACAACCTTGTGCCTGTGGCTTGAGTTCACAGAACACCCAGCGTAATGAGTTCTCTTCCCCTCAAGGAAGTGCTGCTTGCTCACTCTCTCATCCCTCTCTCATATTAACGCTGTCAATACATTGGAAAAATGGGTCTTGCACAGAAAAAATATGTTGCCCTTGGTCCCAGATGATCTCCAACTATGGTCCCTGTGCCCCCAGGTGGAATGTTCTGATGGACTACTGTTATACCACACCCTCCGGGAACCCCAACGATGACCTTCGCTATGACCTCTTCTTCAGGTAAGCTCAGAGAAGACAACTGTCAAAGCAAGGAGTGCTGTTAGTGGATGGGGTTTGCGATTGTGAATTTTATTTTGCATATTAAAAAAAATAAAAACGATTTTAGGAGGTCAGAATATCTCCCAACAATTTTTAATAGCCATGTTTGGGGCTAAAATCGATAAAGAATACTTAATTAACAAAATAATCAAAATGTATTACGTTGAACTGCAATTATTAAATATTGAAGAAGATGCTTCAATGTAAAGTCCGTCGACTGCCTGCTCCAACACGATCCCCACAGTCATTTCTCCTCTCTCTCTCAAACACACGTGGAATGCATTCATTGTTGACATTTAAAAAGATTCTCCAGCTTACACAGGTCTCAGGAGGTCGGTTATTCAAATTAAGCGTTTAGTGTGTGATGTTTTTAAATGTGTCAGCGCGTTGTGGCTCTTTGTCTCCCTCAGCTGTGACAAAGACCCCCAGACGACAGTGTTTGAAAACGGGAAGAGTCAGATGGGTCGATTTGCCTTCGAGGTGTTCCGCTTCGTCAGGCACAAGAACCAGAAGATGTCCACCATCTATCTGCACTGTGTCACTAAGTTGTGTCGATCTGACGACTGTCCCCAGCTCATTCCTGTAAGATCATCAACTTTATCTTCTTATACTTGCTCATTACTAGAACAACGTAGAACAACGTCTCCTACAGACCTACATTATACATATATACTTTGCTTACTTATACATATATACTTTTTTGTTCACAGCTGCAGATTTTTTTTTTTTGTGCGTTATTTTTTTCTGTCGTTTTTTTCATCTTCATTGGATAGGATTAGTCAGAAACTAGGTTGAAGAGATCGGGGGTAGACATCGCAGACAAGCTGAAGAGGGGAGGACAGCTCGCGCACTGTGGATGCTGTGGTATCACCAACATGAATGGGAGTGCGTTGTCCATAACCACTCGCCAACGACACCCCCATACTGCTGCATATTTTTTGTAAAATCTGACTTTTATTGCTTTTGTTGTATTTCTTGTACTGGTGGGTGTGTCCGAAATGAAGATATTGATTCATTGAGACATTTGTAAGCATATTAATTTATGTGCTTGTAAGCTTGAAATAACAATAATAATAATAACTTAGATGTATATAGTGCCTTTCAATCCAAGGTGGCTTTCCAAAAAAAAAAAAAAAAAAAAACGAGAGAAAAAAAGGAAAGAAAAACAATCCGCAGCTTGGGTCAGCCCCGAGAAGAGATGGGTTTTAAGGAGCAAAGGCTCTGTCACCAAATGTCTTTAATTTAGTCCGGGGGATGAAGAGGAGGCCAGCATCAGAGGACTGCAGGTTCTGGGATGGGGCGTGATGATGGAGGAGGTCAGACAGATACTGAGGGACGAGGGCAAGGAGGGATTTGTAAGTCAGTAGAAGGATTTTATATTATATACAGAATTTGTATTGGCAGGCAGGCAGAATGACTGCCTAACCATGATGTAGAAACTGAATTTAGAAACTGAATGGACAATTCCGCATTGTTTATTGTCATATTGTGATACTACTTTATTGTATTGTCTTATTGTGATATTATTGTATGCCCCTTTTTTGGCGTGTTTTCGGGGATACAGCTATAGCAGTGGGGACGACTGCATAGTCCTAGTTATGTACTATGTATGCTACTGTTGAGAAATTGTAGCCTTCCATTCTTCCTTTTTGACAATGTTTTTTGGTACCTATTTAATAGTGCCACTATTACTCATCCTGTTGTACTGTGGAATGTCTGAATTACCATAATTTCCATTTGGGGATTAATAAAGTCTTCTGATTCTGATAACTCTGAGTAACATTTTGCTTGGTAAAAATGTTTCAAGTGACAGAATAGTCAGATGGCACGGGAGGCGATTGTACACGCGATGCAATACAGCAGACTATACCACATGTGTGAGTGCTCACCTCACAATGGTTGATGGATGAAATAAAAGACTAATCCCCACCAACACTAATCGCTATAATAATGAAGGTCCCTATGCTACGACTAAGCTTGTCTCGCTAATCTATTGCTAAACTACCACTAAACTAACAATAAAGTACTCACTATCAGTCGCTGGCAATCTCTCGCCGATCCTGGCCATTAAGAGGTGTCGTCTGCCATGTCACGCAGGTTACCGCTTTCAGTGGGGCACGGAATGGTTCGTTGTGGCGGCTCGATTACAACTCACGCGTCTTCAGGTGCACTGACATATCACAGTGGTTGCCGGCCGAACTCTCGCGAGGCTTAACTAAGAGAAGAATTACATAGAAAAGCTCTCCCACAACAATATGGTTATAGTGTTTAAAATGCTGCATTGCACGTCTGTCTTGTTAGATGTGTGGGAGCAGAAGGAGGCGTGACCTTCAGGAGTCAAAGGACACCAGTCTGGGATCTCCAAACGCTGTGGTGACCGCCGGACCCATCATCACACGCAGTGGTACACATTACACAGACACACATGCTGTGTCACAAATGGCGCATTTGTGCATTATTTTTAGTGCGTAGTGTGACATTCAGTTTATAGAGTAGAGAGATATATAGATAGAGTTGATTACCCTAATGTGAGCCATTGCCTAATGTGGGACAACTAAGCTTCAGTGGCTCTGGCTCCTCCCTAAATTAATGAATGTCAGTGAAACTATGGTAATGTGTCTAACATTAGGTTCAACTGTTCAACACTACATTTCACTGTCCCACATTAGGCAGGTTTCAAAAATGGCCCACATTAGGGCAATGATATAGTAAACTATATTGTAATGTGTTATAATAATAAGGCTGTCAATTTTAACGCGTCAACCCATTTTTCGTCCATTAATCGTGTCAATAATTTTTAACGGAATTAACTAAGTTGATTTTAATTTCATACATTGCATATTAATCCGGCAGTCTGGTGCACCTACCCCCACACAGACCCTACACATTGGGTGAACTGGACTCACTCCCCTGGTGTTTCTAGTATACACACTTAATTCCACCTTAATAAATGCTGTGTGGGTGTATTAATAAAGACTGGAGGGTGTATTGCCCTAATGTGGGACAGTCAGTTGCATAAGGTGGGACAGTGAAATGTTGTGTTGAATAGTTGAACTTAATGTTAGACACATTACCATAGTTTGTTTTAACATAGTTTCACTGACATTCATTAGTTAAGGGAGGAGGCAGAGCCATTGGAGCTTAGGTATGCCACATTAGGCAGTGGACCACATTAGGGCAATCCACCCTACCACATGTCTTCCAAAATATGAAATGTAGTTACCATTTGCCAAACGTACACGTAACTTTGTTAACGTAACTTTGTTAACCTCGCAGTTTGCATCTCCCCACATACAACCTGAGGAAGTGGTGCTACGCTAATTATTCACCGAAGGAGCACAACGTTAACCCAGAGACACTAAGCTGTCTGCGCTGTCTCCTTCATTAATTTTTGTTAACTCAACTCAACAGGTTTTTATATAGCGCCAAAATCACAGCCGAAGCTGCCTCAAGGCACTTCACAAAAGTGATTTCATTTTTAGATTTAGATTTAAGGAATATAGCAGCTATTTACCTAACTACCTTTCAACCTTGATTTCCCAGTTAAGGACAGTGATTTGGGATTGTTTACAGAACTCCTTTAACAGAGGACTGGAAAGAATAGAGAAGGAAGAAGAAAAAGGAGATCAAGACTTTCAATCAGTCTCAATCTCGGCCTAGTTGAAGAAATAGCGACCTGTTTGGATTTGATGTTAATTCTTTTTGATTGATTAACAGTACTCTTTTAACAGAGGACTGGAGGAAAGAGAAGATTTATATTTTCAATCAGTCTCAATCTTGGCTAGATGAACAGCTCCCTACAGATAATAGACATACAGATTAAAGGTTTTCAATGTGAAAACTCCTTTAACGGAGAAAAGACATTGACTTTTATATTAAAAGGTTGTCAATGTGAAAACTCCTTTAACTGGGGGGAAAAACATTGACTTTTAGATTAAGATTATGTCAATGTGAAAACTCCTTTAACGGAGGACAGACATTGACTTTTAGCAAGGGAAAGGGGATTGGGGAAGATGAACCGGGTGCCGTCCCCTGTGGGGGGAAATAAGGGACCGGGGGAGATTGCTGGAATCTGGAGACGCTATTCCTGTTGGGGGAGGCATGGTTTAGGTTAAGGTTAAGAGAATAGGGATCTCAGTGTTCTATAGAGACAAGCTGGAACTAGAGATGCTGGAACTGTTGGGGGAGGCAGGGTTACAGTTAGGGTTAGGTTAACAGACCTGGGCCGGAAACACTGCTCCTGTCAAGGGATGTAGGAAGAGGGATAGAGAGGATGAGACCGGATGATCTCCTGCTCGGACTATGGCAGCATATCTAGGATTGTTCAAAGACCACCCAATAAGTGAAGGGTGCTTTAAAAGGTATCAATCCCCCTTGGCAGAGCAGACCTTATGAGCCGATGGGAGGTGAATTTGACCCTAGCAGAAGCGGTGGCATGGAAACTATTGAACTTTGTAGGCTTTGTCGTACAGGAAGTTTTTGAGCATGCTTTTAAAGATTTCCAGGTTATAATACTAAACTAATAAAAATAACAAAGATATACACTTTGCAGAAAAAATGTGTGTTTAACATCCTTTGTAATCTTCTTGGGCTATTTTTGTTTGCAATCTATGAAAAATTATATTTTATCATACCAGACCGAATATGTACCGAACCAAAATCATGACCGAGAAATGTGTCAACCGTTAGACCACTACCAATTATGTAATTGCATTGCAGTGTTTAAATATTTCATGCAACATGTTCCAATAAATGTACCCTGTACATTTTTACATCAACATTTTAAATGTTGATTCATTCATACAGATCCATTTAAAAATCTGAAATGTAATCAGCTCTTCTCATAAATAAAAAGTCATATAAATGAATCCTGCAGTATACTCATTTTGGTGAGGTGAATCGATCTCACGACATCTACGTTCGCTGTGAGACTAAGCCACAGGCACAAGACTATGGGGCTGGATGCAGTGGTCTAAACGACTGCGCCACAGAGGCAGCCCAATATTGCAAACTTGTAATAATAATTAATGCTTCGAGTTGATAGTAGTTCGGATTTTAAGGGAAACTGGTGAGCTGATTTATCAATTGATCAGCAGTAAAAATTGATTGGCAGTGGTAATGGCCGATTAATCGATGGACAAAATAATGTGTGACATGTAATTGCATGTGATTTCGCATTCAGGATATTGATGTTGAAAAGAAATGCCACCTGTCGACATGATTTGTGTCATGGTGACAATTTTAGACAAGATTGAATTTATCATTGTAGTCCCATGCTACATGCCCACAAGAAATGTTTTCCAAATCTGATTATCGCACATTGTGTAACCTTCCAGAAGGACAGAGAGTCGGACACGAGCGACCGCACAACCTCCTACTGGTTTATTAAGAATATAAATCAAAAGTCAAAGCACCAACAAATTCAGTTGTCGGGAACCCCAAACCCACCAGTCGGGCTGCAAATATAAATCACTTCATTACTTTTCCTAGAGTGCCCAATCTTGCGCTTATTGTTCACCCACAGTTTATTCTTGCCGTCTTTGGGGGAGGGACAGAACACAATTAAAAATAATTGTGTTGGAGTTGTGGCCAGCAGCTAATTTTCGTCCCCCAAATGACAGATGTGGTTTGGCAGCGGCCTGCCTTCCTAACTACGGTGAAGGGAGAGAGAAAAAAAAGACCATCATCTATTCATCATCATTAGTGAGAGGAAAAAGAGGCAATACAGCGCCACCTCCCACACACCTGTCACCCGTGTTATTGATGGTTTACTGCGGCACAAGTCACCAATAATGTAAATAAGCACTTAGCCCGGCATGGACGCACTCGTCGTCCGTTTGGGTGACGAGTGGCGCTTACGGTGACGGGTAAAGTATCTTTTTTTGGAAAGGGAGGGGGGGCGCAAGCAGCATTTACATTTTATTGACATTTTAGCGAGAAGGGGGACGAGAGAGTGGGGAAGCAGACGAGCAGCAAACTTATGTTGGTGAAGGAATGCAATCTCACGATAGTGGCGTGCGCTGTGAGACTGTGTAACTGTGTGTTGAAAGTAAACCGAATGCAAACTGAATGAAAAAAAATGTGGAAGTGTGTGACTGGTTGCTGCATTTGGGGGATAAATAGTCGGGGGAGACATTGCAGAAAAGCTGGAGACGGTATGCGGAGTCGGTACTTTCGTCCTCTCATCACTTGTTTTAAAGCAGTCTAATACTGTCTTGAATCAAACACCTCTGACGCTGTGCCGCTTGGGCAAGTAGGGCTACCAGCCTTGCATGCCGCCAGTAAGTAGAACGATACCCGCTAAGTCTAGCGGATATGATGTGAGTGTGCGCTTGTCTGCAATGTCATTGTTATTCCATGTCCGCTGTATAGGCAAGATGGTGACTGTTTAGTGTGGCAACAACTCTGGACAGTGCCCTGCATACTAGGAATAGTGCGCAAAGTGCATAAGTACGCCATTTGAGACACAGCACAAATCTCCAGCATCAGGGTCCAACATTTGATCTCCTGCCACAATCTTGTTCTACCTGTGCAAACAGGTGAACAGCTGCACTAATTAGAAGCAGCTGGTACAGTGCCGAACTACAGTACATGTGACCATATTTGACTTGATTTTAATCATGATTTCAGTCCTCTGTCAACTTATTGCCATCCACCATCCATCCGTCTCCAGTTTCAGCCCAGTTGATATTGAGTTTGAGAGGTTTTCCCCCTTTACTGAGAAGAACACAATCGCTATTAGTGGAGGCTCATATATAAGAGTGGACATCAATTCTCATGGAAAAGGAAGAAAGAATGGTGAAGTGCCACAGCGGTACTTTATGGTAATTTGACTTTCTGACACGAATGATGCATGTCACAACATTCCACATTGTTCAGGATATTTTTCTTGCAGCGTACGAATGCCTGTTCAAGATAGATAATGGTCCTCCAATAAAACTATAAATCTGCTGCTGTTGAGAGGTGACTCCTGCATGCAGCAGTGTGCTGGGAAGGCGGCTTTGCTGTGTCTCAAATATCTTACTCGTGCAATTGGTGCACTGTTTTTAATGCGTAGGGCGCTGTTCAGAGTTGTCGGTTAAATTCCAGTGCACTGAAAGTGGCCCGGATGATGCCCTAAATACGTTTGGAAAATGTGCAAACGATAGGCATTTGCTGCAATAAACGGTTGCAATGTTGCCTACGACATGGCATTGACGTTCCATTGAAAAGCCCCGCATACATGATATCCGTTGACGTGTTGTAGTTCTGTTTGTACTACTACCTACTGGCGCCATGCAAAGTTTGTAGCGCAACGTGCCAAAGCGTCACAGTGTTGTTTCTGATGTTCAATTTGAGACAGTACTAAACTCCGATAGTAGTGCACTGAAAAATCAGTGCACTGAAATATAGACCAAGATATTTCAGTGCACTGACCCAAGTGTGTCATTTGAGACACTCAAACTCAAGCCTTGTTTATTTATATAGAGTGTTTCTTGCAGAGCAACACAGTGCTTTACAGAAAAAAAGAACATTCTTCTTTTTAAAAACATCAACAGTCTCCACAGCCCTGAGGGCCTCCGGTAGACCATTCCATAGTCAAGGGCCATAGAAGTTGAATAAGGCCTGACCATGCGATTTGGAATTAACCCGTGGAACTACTAACAGCTCTGTGCTGGTGGACCTCAGGACACAGCACTTGACTGGGAGAGATAGGAAGAGAATTTATAGGTTCATCAAGGAGCCTGAACAGAGCTGTTGCAGTTGTTAAAAAACGTAGGAGGGTTTAGGAGTAGAGCATCTTGGACTAATGGCCGTCATCCACTGATATATGGAGCGGCCAATGTGCATTGGTCTATAACTCTCTCTGCTGCTGAACCAACAAAATTGATTTTCCACTATAAAAAGTAAAAGATAAGAATAAAAATAAATGAGTAAAATGATCTATTTATTCTTGTAATTATGAATATGCTAAGGTAATTTGCATTCAATTTGCATTAATTTCAGAACAAATGATTTGTTCTTGTTCTGCTTTGAAAGGTATTCTCATATGTTGTTGTTGTATGCATTGCAGAGGAAACACCAACCAGCAACTCGCAGCTAGGTAAGTAGCTATAGTAATAATAATAATAATAATAATAATTGCTGGGCCTTATTATTTATTGGCATTATTCTGTCCCAATGCAACGTTCCCAAATTAACGGCATCACTGCTTATTTTGATCTCTTTACCGCATCAACCCTCTCCAGGTGGCGCCCCCCAGGGTCAGTTACGTATGAACGCGGTGACCAGCGCTCTGCTGTCTGGGGTCGTTATCCTTGGTGTGGTCAGCATCTGCTTCTTCCTACTGTCCCTCAGCCTGCTCAGAGGGCGTAGACTGCCCGCCGGCCTCACCGCAGCAGGCATTAGAAACTCTGCGTTCACTTGACCCACCAAACCTCGCACTAGTGTCCATCCGAACCATGGAATTGTGAAGGCTTCTGATGGCATCAACGCCATTTATCACCATGTTATATTTAGGGGCCAAGCAGCAAAGCTGCAAAGGCACCTTAAATGTTTGTAGCTTTTCTTATTGTTATTATTATTAAAGACCTAGCCTCGTCAAGGCAAAAGGTCAGACCCTGGTTCTTTGTCCGAGGACTGAGAGATATCGAAAGAATACAACAACAAGTAGGTTTATTATACATAGGCTATGGGACGTCTATGGCAGCCCATAGGAAAATGATGAAAATTGTCAATCAGATTCTCAGAATCAGAATCAAGTTTATTGCCAGGGTCAATGATACAAGTCAACTGACTAGGATTTTTTCCTGGTAAACGGTGCTAGATATATAGACTATCTTCTACTATCTTCTACTTCTAATTTAATCTGTATTAGTTTATGTATCTTGACTGAGTGACGACAGACTGTTGTGGGATGTGATGGGTTTTGCACGCTGTCCCTCGTGTTAACATGTTAACTTTTGGATGGATGGATTTGTCCCAAATTCTCTGTGTTAATGCTCTAGGGTAGGTTCATAAACTGATACAATTTTGGAGGCTGACACTTTCAAGATGGATAAGTTAAAAAAAAATATATATATAAAAAGAATTCCAATATTGTTTTGCTTTGTTTTCGGGGATACACCTTTAGCAGTCGGGACGACTGTGTTGTGTATGTTAAAGGAGCATGGAGACACACGTCTGTACACATCGACTGTGTTTTAATGAACTGCCTACACAAGCCCCGGGGCTGCACATCACTTATCACGTGACGCTACAACACCCGAGGTAACGTCCAGCAACAGGTGTAATGTCCATTAACGATCAGTAACTCTCGAACGCGGACACCACAGACTGCATAGTCCTTAGCTTGGCAAGCCAGAACAAATAAGTTGTCCACGCATTACACGTGACTAGAACAATCATTTGGCCTGGATTAAGCAGGTTCAAAAAAGATGTGTGAATCAAATGAAGTTATCAAATCACAGCGCAGTAGGTGTGACAATGGGCACGGAGGCCCACGTCTCAATTCGAACAAAGCCCGCCTTAACGGGGCGCTGATGGGATTGTCCAAACATGGACGAAAATCTGATTTGTCGGCCTGGTTGATCCAGACCACCCGGACCATCCTGTCGCAAGCAATGCATGAATGATTTGTTGGTTTTGGTTTGCCAAGCTACATAGGCTGTGGTTTCAGAAATACAGGAATTAGAAGACTAGGAGCATTTACAATATTTTATGATATACTCTGCCACTTTTGTTAAACAGTTTAATACTCTTCTTCATTGATTTTCAAGAATGGGGAAACCTCTGCCTCTATACTGCCCCCATCATATCTGGTGGTAATAGGTGGTATTGCTCAGTTTTTATCTGCAGAGCTAATCACTCTTGTTATGAAAACTCTGTAGATCCCAGAGAGGTTACATGAGGCCTACAGGATCAAAGCTTTTGAGGTGAGGGATTGTATCTCCCTGTGTGGTAGATACAATTTGTCAAAAGATTGAATAATTGCAGCGTACTTTATGTACAATTGATTAAATCAGAAGTTTATTTACAGAAAACCAAATATGGTAGAACATATTTCAGTAGGAATTTTCAGTGCCGTTTCTAACCATTCCTTAAAAAGGCCCCCACAACACACACACACAGACAATCTCCTGTACATAGTTGCAATCGATAGAAAAACCAACAAATCTGCCTATTTCATTGGAATATCAACCAGCCCAAAATAAAGATGGAAATTAACAACATTAACTTCTACCATAGATTTTAGCGTAAAGCGGAGCTTGAACTTCCACATGCATGTACAAATGAAAATACCACATTATTATGTGGTCATTGGTACAAGCACTAATTCATTATGAAATGACTGACAAATTTGTTAAGTCATTATCATCAACATTTTAAAGTCATTGTTAGACCAACTAGTGGATGGCACTTCAAAATACAGACTCCTTGGTGCTTGTTGAAGAAGACTTTTCAATAATAGACTGAATGAGATTTCATTAGGATTGTGGCATTTATTGTAATTTAGTTGGTTAGTATTTATTATTACTTTTATTAGTATTATTTGTTTATTGTTTATATCATAATGTATGTGGTGGATTTAGATGACTATCGTCTAATTTGTGTGAAATATTGTGTGCAAAAAAAGAAATTAGCACAGGCATTTCTGAAGCAACCGTAAGAGGGCGCCCCACACTCCTCACGAGATTATGACTTGTGTTAAAACCAAGGCTCCGAACCGATTCAAAACAGTAACAAAAACTGATAACAAACAGAATTTTACGAGGAGCGGAAACGGAAATGAAGAAAATAGTTATTCAACTGTTCCGGAACAGAAGCAGAACATTATGAAATCCACTAACCCGTTATTTTTTATCTCCATATATTTGAACATATCCTATGAAGTCCGCCAAATTCATTTTGTATAAACTATATATAAGCTTAACATGGCACAATATAAGGAGCGTTAAGAACAAACTAAATTTTTGCGCTCTGGTTATAACTTATGTTTCCTGCTTCAGTCTGAAATTGTCCAGCGAGTCTGGCACTGGAACAGAATTGAGCATCATTTTGTGAAAAAATTATGAAAAATTATTAGGAAAACAAGTATTGTATTTCAGTTTGTTAAAATTTGGACAGGTTTGGCAGGTTGTAGTTCACCCATGTATTGTCTATGCCAATGAGAATCTAACCTAACATTATATCAATATTAGAATCATAGGTTTTGATTCGACTGACATATTTTCTCTAATACTACAGTTTTTATTCAGCAATATATTGTCCACAGGTTAGTCAAGAACATCGGGTCAGTGTATGACTCTGACTATGTATGTCTATGTATAACTGGCATGTTTTTTTTTTCAAATTGTTTGTAATCCAGTGAAGCAGATTGTACATGTTGAGAAACGCTAATCTGATGTGGCTGGCTTATATTAATCCAGTCATCTAGCTATGTTTGCTGAGATATTGTGTAGCTGAATAACCTGACTTTGTCTAAATAAATGTATGTGAAATAATACTCCAGAGTGATTTATATATTTGGTGGCAGTTTTCAGTGTTCACATCATCAGAAGTCCAGTGACAGAACCAATTATTTTCCAACATTGTTAATTAATCGTTTGTATTTTTAGTTTGTTTGTTTTTGTCAATAAATAAAACATATTTGAAAAAAATTAAGATGGAAAAATAAGTCTGGGGGAGAAAATAATATAAAATATTTTGTTTTGATATCAAACATAAATGTTTACCAAAGATATATCTGCTTACTTACTTCATCTTCCGCTTCACTGGGGGCATGGAGCTATAGCAGGGAGGCCCAGATCTCCCTCTCTCCCTCGCGCTCTTCCAGTGGGATCCCGAGGCATTGCCAGGCCAGCCAGGAGACATGACCGCCTTGGCCACGTTTGCTGTTCGCCGATTGGTCACACTCCAAGGGGGTGACGCAACGTGGCCGGCCAATCACATGAGGAGGTCGTGTGCCCCCCCTTGTCTCCAGTCTGGCAAGCATCAATAGAACAAAGGCAGGTACCAGTGGGGGGCCGCCACCTTTACCCCCCTCCACCCCCCGGGTGTGAGGGGTGTCACACCCGCCAAGGTGGGGGTGAGCACTGGCATATCAAAATTTAGTTTTTTTTTAAATTCGGCAGGCACCCCCAAGGCTGCCTGCTGGTTGGACATGATCTGGGAAGGCGTCCAGGGGAGATCTTAGTGCATGGATGTCCAAGCATCCTCAATTTGCTCTGTTCAACATATCTCCAGCCCTACACATACTGTACATCATAATGTTGTTTTAAATAACTGTGCCTCATTTCTGTCATGTAGTTTTGCCAAGTATTCACCCATTTCACTGTAATAGGAGTGCTGGCTAGACAAATGTGCCTGCTCACCTGTCAAAATTTGAATGTGTCGAAATGCTGGATGCTTGTGCTGGCTCTGTGGCACAGTCATTAAGACACCCACATCCAGCACACGTATGGTGACTGTGACTGGTGCCAGCGGCCAGCGTCGCAAGCTCTGCCCTCACTGACCTTTCTGCAATGTCTTACCCCTATCTTTCTCGACCCACTTTCCCGACCCGCTAACCCTGTCAATAAAATGAAAAATGCCGCTAATGTTGAAAAAATTATTTTAAAACTAGAAGCACTCAGAGATTGGAAACCTGCACCGTAGTAGTACAAAAAATGTGCTCTTAGTGCTATCAGTATGTGTGGTAAGCCATTATCGATGCAAGTGAGTAGTAGCCTGGCGAGCCAGAACCAACGCATCGTCCACGCATCGCACATCGCTATACGTTTGTAATAGTTAGGAAGCTGACGCTGTTGGACCTAACCAATCACTTTTTTTTTTTACATGGAAACGTCTCATTGACCACCCCGTGCACTAACCAGCAGTGGCGAGCCGTGAACTTTACAGCTGGGCCTTCACCCCAGCCCTCACTGCCAAAAAAAAAGTAATAATTGCGGTGAAAAATGTGCAATGAGTTGAAAGTGAACAGCAGTCATTTAAGAATGACTAGGATGTTAACAAATAGACCATGACAACAATAACATTATGTGCCCAAAAAAACATCAACATTAAATACGCAGTTTGCATGTAAAAAAATAAATACCACCAATAAAGTGTTTCTAAGGGGAATCGAACCACAAGACTTTGGCGTTACAGGCAGCGAGTTTAGCAGAGAGCTATACAGGCTGCTGAGCTGAGCAGCAGCCAGAGCCCTTTCTATTGTCATGCATAATGGTGGAAAGACACCGTTTTCTATGATTAAAACTATCTACACACGCGGGAAATATAGAGAGAAGACAATATTATGATAAACATTGCACATTCGCCAATGTGCACTTGTCCATTGCATCCGTTTAAAACTGACATATTAAAGTATCAGTATTAAATTATTAGACATGTACTTTGACTCAACGGTGGCCCATTGTGTTCAAAGTAATTAAATCATTCAAAAGGTGAATACATTGAAACGATGGGGACCCACTAATGTAAAAAAAAAGATTTGATAGAAGGAAGTAAAGAAGTGGAAAC